>LOEQ01009353.1:27914-37994 GCA_001685075.1 Bramus lutescens
GAGGGGAGGAGGTGGAAATTTTTAATAAAAAAAAGTTTGGAAGGGGGGATACTTATGTTCATCCTAGTAATGCAAATATTTTTTAAAATAACTTTATAAAATGTACCATTGTGAAAGAACTTAAGGATTAAAATGCATATGTTTCTGTGAAAGAACTTCAATTGCATCTAGCCTGAGAGATTTTAGGTTTCTCCTGTCTATCTTACTCATAATCGGGGTTAAATTATGATAAGAGGTATTATATTATAGATTATACAAATGAGTTACATGAACCTAGCATTTCAAAAATGATCATATATCCAAGTCTCCCTTTTAATGAAATCAGGAAAAGCTTAGGTTATATATATTAACAAGGCTTTATCACCATTTAAATTTGGCAAGTAATCATCATTCTGAAAATACAGTGCCATTTTGAGGCTACTGGACAATGTCAAGTTTACCAGTGGAGTGTATCTTTTATTCCTTGCAGAAGCCATGAGTCTCTGAATAGAAATGCAGTGGGATTTAAGTGGGTACTCCCCTCTCTCTCCATCTCCCCTTGTCATGGATTTTGGAACCAAATCCAAAATGTTTCCACATTGAGCTATCATTCCTCTAAAAAGAGCTTCCATGCCACCATGGCAGCCATTTTCTCATGGTAGACAGGGAGTGAGTTCAGAATGTAATGACCGTGTCTCCTTCCATCCTTCTGCAATGTCAGCAATGATGCTCATTTGATAAAGGATACAACGAATGGAGAGAATAGCTATGTAGGTGAATAACTATAGATCAGGTAGAAGGTATTCTTTTTTCTGTGAATATGGCACAAATAAATACAAATAAGCTAAGATCCCAGCCATATGAAGTTTACATTCCATTCAAAAATTATTTACATCTCTTAGGACAAGACCTAAAGATTTAGGTATATCCTAACAGACAGGAATCCCACCCCCTTTGGTTTCTGTATGAAGCTTACATTCCATTCAAAAATTATTTACATCTCTTAGGACAAGACCTAAAGATTTAGGTATATCCTAACAGACAGGAATCCCACCCCCTTTGGTTTCTGTTCATGTCTCCTAATGTAGTATGTGCATGTTAGACTGGGGTACTCACACGTGTGAACATATGCATTTCACATTGCTAAACTTTTCTGTTTGTGCATAGAAGTATAGTTGCTATATATATGCAGTTGTAAGTATTAGGGGAATAGGGTGTGTGTGTGTGTGTGTGTGTGTGTGTGTGCTTGTGTGTGTGTCACAGTGTGTGTGTATCACAGTGTGTAGGTCCAATGACAACCTCAGGTATCGTGCAGGCAGAAGTTTCTGTCCCATCTGCTCCTGCAGCCATTCAATCCCAAAGAAACACACAGAGGCTTATATTAATTACAAATTGTTTGACATATTAGCTCAAGCTTATTATTAACTAGCTTTTACAACTTAAATTAACTCACAATTCTTGTCTATGTTTAGTCACTTGGCTTGGTACCTTTTCTCAGTGAGGCATTTTCCTCTTGCTTTCTTTGCATCTGGCTGGTGACTGTGTCTCTGCCTTACTCTTTCCAGAATTTTCCTAGTCTCATTGCCCCACCTATACTTCCTGTCTGGTTACTGGCCAACCAGTGTTTTATTGAACCAATGCAAATGACAAATCTTTACAGTGAACATGAGCATTCTCCCACAGCAGTATTGGTCCTTGCTTCCACCTGTTTGACAGAAGGTTTCTTGTTGTATATCCCTGTGTATCCTATGTTATATACCCCATATATTTCTAGAGAATCTTTGTCACTGCCTCCCATCTTACCATAGGAGTGCAAAGTTACAAATGCCTATGTGCTTCTGTGTGCAGCTTTGTGTGGACTCAGGGCTTCATGCCTTCACAGCAGTCTCCCCAGCTCGGCTGTTGTTTGCTTTAGTTTCTGTTTTTAGCCAATAAATCTACACAAGCGTGGTAAATATAAGACCAGCTAACAGGAGACAGTGTTATTCTTACTGTTATTTTAACCCAACAGGTCTACCCTGCAGTTTGAGGTGCAAGGTCAGCTAATGACAGTGTGGTGTTCTTACTTTCCACCTCATTTTTTTGTAACTCAGTGTTGCTTGAGACTGCCTAAGAAAGAGAAATGGCTAGGCTCAGGCAAGGTCTGGCTTTTTCACAAGTTTCTGGTCAAATGACTCCCTGATGTCAGTCACCCTCAGTCATCCTACCCTGGTTTTAACAGTTGATTCTGGCCTGAGTCCCCAGGCTTAATAGTTCATTTCACAGAATTCAGTTGTGTGTAATGTGAGGAACACTTTCTGATTATCAACATACGCCTTCGATCATGAGCCAGCACTCCCAGCTCATCACATTTGGACTTACCCCTCACTGTTCGCCACACAATAATGAGCTTCATGGCTCACTCATTTCTAGTTCATTTTCTACACTAAAGCCAGAATTACCTTTGAAAGTATGTCTATTAGAGAACCCTGCCCCCTGACTCAAAGATCTATGAAAACTCTCTATCTGGGACTGGAGATGTGGCTCAGTGGGCAAGACCACTTGATGAACAAGCTTGAGGACCTGAGTTCTGATCCCACTACCCACAGAAACAATGCTAGGCAGCATCACACACAAGGCTATAACCCTAGTACTGGCTGGGAAAGTGGAGATAGGAGAATTATGAGGTTTAATGGCCATCATCCGAGCTCACTTCTGTGAGGACCATGTCTCAAAGGTGTAAAGTAAAAACGTGGTAGAGCAAGACATCCAACTTCTTCCTTTGGTCACTGAGTATGTCAGAGGCACATGCACCTGTGCATATAAAACACACACACACACACACACACACACACACACACACCAGAATCCTTGTACTTGAGAGCCTTAATATACACCCTATTAGGTCCTGCATGAGCTGGGTCCCATCTCAGCCTTGTGTCTCTTCTCCTGCAGCCCTGTTGTTCCCAGATGTGCTCAGTCTCTTGCTCTCCCCTCCCCTTTCTGCATGCAGCATACTTTCCTTGGCCAGTTCTTGCTGGCTTTATTCAGTCTCTGCAAACATGTGACTTAAACAGAAATCCCTCCTATCATCACTACATCGAAATAATAGTCTCAGCCATAATCTGCTTTCTGGCTTTTTCTTTAGCTCATGCACATTATATGTGTATTTGCTCGCTGTTCACCTTATCTATTGTAGTGAAAACTCCAATAGTGAGTGCCCCTGGCCACATTCTCCTCTTTGGCATAGGGCCTCCCAGAACATAGGAGCTATCAATGAATTTCAGCAGAATGTTTACTTGCGCTAAACTTACCAGCCAAGCTGTCCTTCAGCAGCACCTTACCTGCTCCAGAGTTATGAAAACTGATTTCTCTGACTGCTGAGGTGACTTAGTCAGTTGAGTGTCTGCCACGCTAGCACGAATATCTGAGTACCGGCTGCAACACCCATGTAAAGTCTTGCCATGGCAGGGCATACCTATAGACCCAGTGCTAATCCACAGATCCCTACAGCTTGCTGGTCAACCAACAGATGGATCAGTAAGTTCAAGATTCAAAGAAAGACCATATCCCCAAAATAACACGGAAGTGAGCGACTGAAGAAGACACATGCTTTTGATCTCCGGCCTCCACATGTGTGAGCCCAAACAACCTCCTTCCACGCTTCCCATCCTCCACCCAACACTACCTTCATTCTCTCAGTGTCCACTGGGCAGCCACGTGCTGGTGATGAGCCCTGACAAAAGGGCGACTTGTTGTATATGCCAGATTTCAAAAAGTCAGTATAAATAAATGAAATGTAAAAGACCTCAGGGACACTTTAGTTGAAACAATAATAATTGGGATCCATTAAGCAAAATGAAAATATTGTTGAAACTGGTTCCATCTGTTTGCCTTTTTTAACCTGTTTATTGGGAAAAATTCAATTGTTGTATGAGTGGCATATAGTTGTAATCATGTACTGTGATGGCTTCTCTTTCAATATAGCTTTTCATCGAGGGATACGTCTTGGTAGTTCTCCCGTGCCTTCCACTGGCTTGGGAAAGCATTCTGCTTCGCACTGGATAACACTGCATGGCTTGCAGGTTGCACAGATTATTTACCCATCCACCTACTACAAGACATCTTTGCTGCTTTCAAGTTTTGCCAATTAAGGATAAAGCTGAGATAAACATCCATGTGCTGGTTTTTGTGCAGACATATGTTTTCAAGGCTAAGATGACAATTGCTGAATCATACGGCAAGAGCGACTTTAATTTTATAAGAAACTGGCTTCCCAAATGGCCACAGCACTGGCATTCCTACCAGCCATGAATGAGAGAGTTCTTGTCCTTCTGCGTCTTCAGTACCATTCCGCAAGGGCAGGGCCCTGGATTCTAGGCATTCTAGTAAGTAGCATTGTGAAATAGTTCCTTACTGTTTTGATTTATATTTCCTTAGCTATATATGATGTTAAACATTTTCCCAAGCATATTGATTTTCAATTTCTTAAATTATATCTTCATTTATTTGTTTCTGTGTATGTAAAATTGCCTCAGTGTGCCTAGGGAGGTCAGAGGAGAACTTGAAATGGTCAGTTGTCTCCTACCACCGTGTAGGCCCCAGGGATCAAACTCAGGGCAACAGGCAACCCCCTTTATCTGCTGAGTCATCTCACCAGCCCTTCATCTGTTTATCTTCTCTGGTGAAGTTCACTTCTACCCTGAACATTTTTGCAGGGGATATTTTGAGACTCCCCTGCCTCAGTCTCCTGAGTTCTAGTAACACAGGTATGAGCCTTTGGCTCAGACTTCTATATCCACCTTTCAAACTAAGTTGTTTGAGTAATTAAAATACTCAGTGTACATATTTGGATAATAGTCCCTTTGCAAATATCTTCTGCCCACCTGTGGCTTTTTTCTCCACTCTTTACAAAGCAGTTCATTGAAGCAACCTTCAAACATGTAGAACAAGAATTCGAAAGTGAATCTCTAACCGGGCATCTTGTGTTGGTGCAGCAACGCAATTATTACTGAAAAGCAAATGAAAATATCATTTATTTTAAATCAGGACTAATGAAGCCATGTCTTCTGTAGACAATGGCTCTCCTTTTCAGGCTGTCATAAGTGTCAGCTTCCTATTCGAAATGTGTCCCCCCATATCACTTCCCTGCACATCCCCCATGGACCTGAATGACCATATCAGGTCTAATGGCCCTGAAATGGTTAATTCTGGGATTTTTGTTGTTCACAAAGGAGGTGGAAGTTCTGAGGGGTTCTATTTGTTTGTTTTGTTTTTACTTCCTTGGATGTTTCATGCTATAGCTAGAATATACTTCATCTTGTAGGCAAGCAAAGGCCCAACCTCTCAGCTTCTGATGCTGGTGTTTGGCCAGGAAGCCAGTCAAGCTGAAGAGAAAGAAGGAGAAATCATAGCATATTTCTGAGATCTGCACACAAACACTCCCTGGCTCTCAGAAATGTCAGTAGAATTCCCAGGAAAGTCAGTGGTAGCTTCACCCAAGTCTTTTACGGTGTGTCTGAGGATGTCTGTGCTGGGTGAGGGTGCACCAGCATACACGTCGAGTGGAGGCCAGAGGCCAACCTTGAATTTGGTACCTAGGAAACATTCACTTTCTTCTTTCTTTATTTTATTTTATTTTTAAGCATGGATCCTCTCATCAGTATTGGGAACTCATCACTTCATCATAAGCTCCAGGGACCCACATGTCTCTATTTCCCCAGCACCAGGACCACAAGTCCATGCACGATGCCTAATCTTTTACACATATTTGGGGACTGAATTCAGATCCTCACGCTCACATGGAAAGCACTTTACCACCTGAGCTGTGTTCCAAGCTCCCAACAAACAACCATTGCATGATTTTCTAAACATGATGAACAAGAGCAAATCCCTGCTGCAATCCCTGACGCAACCAAGCAATACTTCTAGACTTTCCCAAATGTCCTATTGTATGACAGTGACAAGTTCCTTCGGGATGCTGTTAATGACTTCCCCAAACCTCTCTGAGGCAACTTGGCAGCAGATGTACCGTGAGGACACTGTCTCTACTTCAGTTTTAAATAACTTGGGACAATCATTTCTCCTTGGTTTTCTCTCGTCTCTGAAGCTTTATTTCTCAGCTCAAATTCTCGTGGCTTAAGGTTTTTATACCACTAGTTCCCATTGGCATTCCTGCCATCTCATGAAATTCTTTCCTCCTTCACTTTCATTTTCTGCTTTAATCTTGGGCTGGGGTGGAGTCTGATAGATTTTCTAGGCTTCTAATATTTTGCTTGAGTTTATGTCTCTGAATGGAAGAAGTCCACTTCTATAGTCATTCAAAGCAGAACCACCCAGCAAGATTCTAGTTAATATGAGTTTGATACATACAGACCCACTCATTAGGCCACTCAAGGGCAATTATAATGGATTTTAAATGTTGGGCACATTTTTAGCACTCTGAGTTTCATTTAAAGTTAAGCAGCTGGCAGTGGTTCAATAAGAGGAGTTTAATATTTAAAAGAGTCAATACTTAGAGTTATTTCTTAGGCCTTCAAGGCAAGTGTGACATAAAAGTGATGAACTGGCTTGCACGTACTTCGTTTTGTTTCTAAATTAGCTACTTTTGTGTGTGGAACTATCAAAGCTGGAAACCATACTGGAAAGGAAACTGAACACCCTCTAAGAGATTACTGATGGCCTGCGCTCATCACTGCTCCCTTCACTACTGCTGGACACCCAGCAACTGAACGGGGGTGATGAAAATGTGGTGCATGTACACAATGGGACTTCATTCTGCTATAATGAGAGTGGAATTATAAATTTGTAGATAAAAGATAAAATAGTTATACCGAGTGAGGTAATCCATCCCAGACAGATTAAAAAACAACAACAACAACAAAAAAAACAGGTTCCTTCTCATGTAGAGATCCCAGCTTTGAATATTAAGATGTGTATGAAATGATTAACTAGAAAGGAACCATTGATGAGGGATGCCTTTCACAAGGTGGGATAGCAGATAGATATGAAAATATATAGGGACATATTAGAAATAGAATGATTGACGCAGAGGCATGTAGATGAGGGTAGATTAACCAAAATTAGTACATGAGGAAGGTACTATTGTATCAAGGATACATTGTGGCCAGTAGATTAGTATTATGTAGTTCAAAAGGTTCACAGATGAGAACCATTGTTGGTGCCTTTCTCACTCAGTAGCCCACATGACACCTTTGGCACTATGAAAGCAAGCTAGTATATAGGAAGCTACTACAGAGAAACCTATTGCTCTGTAAAAACAGTTTAAAAATAGGCTTCAAAGCAAAAGAAGTAAGAGAGCCCGCTTGGCTGGTGGTGCTGCTCCTAGAAACAAAAACCCCGGTACTAGACAATGTGCACCGCATTACGAGTTGTTGGTTAGGGAGCTCCCCCAGGTTCCTACAACAATGCATGCTCTTGCCATTTCTCCTGGTTACACACCATACCTAGACAACAGATGAAGATACACACAGCTTGGATGCAAGATGAAGAAACTTCAAGCTGCAACTGAACTGGAAGCTTTCTATCTCCTGACTCAGAGGGCAATCAGAACGTATTATGCATGCATAAGTTTGTCAAAAACCAAAATTAATTAGTGTAAAGCATCTTTGTATGGATTGAGACACTGTGATTACCAATAGGAAGGTTTCCTTTTAGGTGCTTTGTTTTCTTGAAAATCAGTTGAGGAATAAACAAAAGACAGGAATAACAGAACTGAGAAAGTCAGACATGATGAGCTACCTTCTATTTCATTAAAAATAAGAAGGTTAAAGAGGGCTGAGAATTAAACCAAGAATATGCAAAACACAGCAAATGAACTGTGCCCACTGTTGCACACCCATCCACATGATCAGATGGTATAGTGCAGTGCTGTCCAGATAGAAAGTATCTGTCTCAGCTGGAGACTCACCACAGGGCTGGGTGCCAAGAACATAGATGTATTGGAGTGGATAATCAAAGTGAATGGAACCACAATGCAATAAACTTGTCTAACCAAGTGAGTCTCATTCCTTCCCTAAAATCAGGAGACATGCTTTCTTCTTTGTGAGACAGGCAAATAAGAAATAGAAATTCTGCAACTTACTACAAGCTCCCAGCCCAATAGTTCTAAATCTGTGCTAGCGCCGTGAAAAGTTCAGAATGACTTTACTTTCCACTGTTAAGTCCCTTCATCCCACTCTTCAGGATTTTCTCTGTACCAACATGAAAACATTAAATCTCATAGGAACACAATGTGTGACCAGTTTTTCAGTTCTAATGAAGTGTCATGGGAGACATTTCCAATCAACCACAGCACTACATCCGATGACCACAAGACCCAACCTTACAAACCTTCCTAACCCACTTCTCCAGGCAACCACTCCTGACTGGGCCTGTTTATGAGGTTGCCCCAGGAAGCAGAGGATCCAGGGGACCATGCATGATAGAATTTTCCATCTTCAAGTTATGACATCGTACATTACCAGCAATTATAATATGTACAACAGCTCGATTACTGCCTCCAAACTTATCCACCTCATTCCCTAATGTGTATTAGACACTGTGGGGGAAAAGGAGATGGAGGTCAAGCCTAAATTGTACTTCACAGGGCCTGTTCTGGGGAAAAAAACTGATTGTAGGTTAGCAATGCCTACGTAGGGAACTGCACACGCCTCTGTCAGTATTCTGTCCATAGGAAGGAGCTTAGAGAAAAGCAAAATGGCTACAACCAAGTGGTGTGTGAAGAAAGATGCATGAAGAGAACAGCACTTGAGATGGGTTTTTAGAAAAAAAGTACAGCCATGTGAGGGAAGGAGGAGCAAAGAACATTCCCAACAGAAGAAGCTACATCGAAGAAAGCACAAGGCTGGGAATTCTAGGGAGTGAACAGCAAACACCAAATGGCAGAGTATTGGATTGGCCATGCCCTTGGAGTAGCCATAACAAAATGGAGAGGAAGCTGGCCACCTGGTAGTAGGCATGAATACCAGGATAATATCAGTTGGGAGGTTTATTCTGAGAAATTGGGGAATAATAACAGCTTCGAGTTGGCATCTTGATTTCTATGCAGTAGACTGGGGCTGGCAAAGCCACAGAAACAGAAACACGGAAGCAGACCTGAGACACGCTCTAAGGCTTTGTGGAGAGAACTGAAACTCCCAGCCTGGGTTTGGAAGGCTCCAGTACTCCTGTCAGGGACTGTGGTTGGAAGAGAAGGGAAAGCGAATGCCTCTGGCCAGTTTCATTACCCATTTCTCCAACTTGCATGCAGTCTGTGTTAGCCTGACCTGGAGAAATAACTGTCCTTTAAGGAAAGGTATGGTCTGACCAGCTTGGTGATGGAGACCAGGGACAATGATGCACCCTGCTACATCAGTGGCAAGAAGATTCAAGAATTCTGTTTGTCCTATGCTAGAATACTGTTTACCTGGCAGCCCAGGAGTTCAGCAGCATTAAGAAACAGGAAAGGGAGACTAAGAAGAGGAGAAGTAGGTGGAGGAGAGAGGTTAGAGAAAGCACAAGGGCAGACTCCCCAGACGACAGCTTAGCAGTGGCTCTCAACCATCCTAATGCTGCAACCCTTTAAAACAGTTCCTCACCTTGTGGTGACTCCAACCATAAATTATTTTCACTGTTACTTCATAACTGTAATTTTGCTACTGTTTTAAACCGTAATGTAAATATTTTCAGAGATTGAAGTTTGCCAAAGTGGTCACAACACACAGGTTGAGAACCACTGACTCGGAGGCAAAAGCTGGCTCTGGAAAACTAGCAATTAGCCTGGACTGAACAATTTCTGTGCAGGTCTGACTGCTGTGCTTCTTCATTATTCTAGTGTTATCACAAATAACTGAGAAAAACAACATTAGGGATTTCGACCCACGATTTAAGAGGTTTCAAGCAATAGTGGCAGCTGGCACATGGGAGAATATAGAGCTCACATAATGATGATTAAAAATCAGAGAGGGGTGGGGGGGAGAGAGAAAGGAGGGTTAGAAGGAAGGAGAGAAAGAGACTGATGTAGGAGGGTCATCTGTCTATGTATTACTTTTATTGGTTGATGTAGGAGGGTCATCTGTCTATGTGTTACTTTCATTGGTTAATAAAGAAACTGCCTTGGCC
>LOEQ01009353.1:38462-62349 GCA_001685075.1 Bramus lutescens
GAGAGAGAGAGAGAGAGAGAGAGAGAGAGAGAGAGCTCTTTTCTTTTGAATCTCTCCCACCCTCTCATTATAGGAGAGCACCATCCATAGTCAGAGTGGCTCTTCCCTCCTTAGCTGATCCTTCTGGGACACACCCAGAGTTGTTCTTCCTGGTACCCTAAGATGCTCTCAATCCAATCTTGTCGACAGTAAAGATGAACACGAGAGCTTGCTACCCTCCCTACGCTTTAGTTGAAGAATGTCAAACTAAGTGGACCTGACAAGCTGAGGTTCTGCCTGTGGGAATTAAGGGTGCAAGTGCAAAGACCTGGTGCTGGATCTGATCTTGGGTCTGCCTGACTCTTCAGGACAGTTTCCCACAGCTTGCTTCATCCTTTGCATTATATTAGCCCATCCTTAACATTAGAATCAGGCTAGGACAGGGACACTCATTATCCTCCATCAACCTCTTCTCTCTTAGAGTGTGGGACCTTTTGAACCATGTGTTTGCTTCCTAGAAATTTTTCACCCCAGCCTCAAACTCGGCTTCTCTGTCAGCTTCCTGCAACTGCACTGCAGCCCCGCACTTTCCTAGGATGTCTATTCAATGCCCTGATGCTCACTCTTCCATCTAGAATTCTGAAATGAGCATGGCAGCTGTGAGCACCCTCTATTTTTTTGTGTGTTTCTCTCTTGCCACTCCAGCACACCGAGATTCATAAACCCTGTGCATGCTCAAGGGAACATTCTTAAAAAAAACCCTGACTTATCGCTGTTTACTGCTGTGACCTCTGTTTTGGATATACTGGGGAATTTGCCACTACTATTAAAGTATTAATTCAGCATTCCAGGACCTCAAAGAAGGCAGAGGAATGTGGGCAAGGAATGATAATGCCACTTAGAGAAACACATGGGAAAAAGGATAATTATGAACTCAGAAGCCATGACAGTAGGTATCAACTGTCCCATATGGTAAGAGTTGTCTTTCTGTTGTTACTATGATTAATTTAACCTTATCCTAGTAGGCTTTAGCCTGCAGCATCAAAGTATTTCTTGTTGGATAACATTTACCCCCCTCATGAGTTTAGGAACATAATTCTCTGTCAGATCTGCCATGAGAATATTCTGAAGAAAGGCTATAGGTTCAAAATCAAAGGGGGCAGATGGAGACCATTACAGAAAACCACAAACAACCAAAATGTAGTTGTGGAGCCCCATGACTGTAGATATCTACAGAACCACTTCTGAACCTAAGGCTCAGGTACATCTTGGAAGAGTGGATGGAAAGATTCTAAGAGCCAGAGAACAGGGATGTTAGCTATGAGCCTGTGTCTTTTGCACAAGGCAGGGAAGCTGCACCTGTGAAATTTTAATACTATAGTAGCCCAAACAAGGACAATGACAGTTGACATGTCCACGAGAACGGGGGACATTGCCTGAGTCCCCACTTCTGGATGAAGAGTTATAAGTAATTAATGACTGCTGAGAGAGGGGGAATCTGTCTTTTCCAGAGATGTGTTCCCTAACTGGAACAACAAGTGGTCAACCCTAAATATATCCACATAGGAGCAACAGTAAGCGGACACAGCAGGCTGTATTTACATACTTACATGTATATGAACATGCCTATATGTATGTATAACAATGATCACCAATGAAAAATTAAGATAACATATATAGTAGAAGGAAGGTTTGGAGGTATAGAAAAGGGAACAGGAGGTGAAAAGCAGGATACAACTATAGAGGATTGAAGATGATCAAAGCATTACACATGTGTAGTAGGAGGGGCTGCTTGTCGGGGTTTCTGTCCTGCTCGGTTCCCACAGCTGGCAAGTCCCAAAGAAATCACACAGAGAGGTCTATATTAGGTTATAAACTGATTGGCCCATTAGCTCAAGCTTCTTATTAGCTCTCGAAGCTTATATTAATCCATTATTCTAGTATATGTTAGCCACATGGCTCGGATGGAAAAAGTCGCCCCGTCCAGTGTAGAACGAAGATCCGTGATCTGGGCAGGACTGGGAGCAGTGGGCTTCCTCCTTCCTAGAATTCGCCTGTTCTCATCACCCCGCCTCTACCTCCTGTCTGGTTGACCCACCTATATACTTCCTGCCTGGCCAATCAGTGTTTACTTAAAACATGATTCACAGAATACAGACAATTCTCCTGCACCGCAGGATATATATATAGAGAGATATCTCTCTCTATATATATATATATATAGANCTCTATATATATATATATAGAGAGAGAGAGAGAGAGAGAGAGAGAGTAAAAGGAAGTAAAAGGAAGACATGAGGGAAAAAGATGAAGACACAGGCTATACATAAGACAAAAATAATACAGCCAAATTAGAGTCTCAACAAAGTCCTAACAACATGACTACCTAAACATGAGCTTAGTAAACACATTTCATAGTAGATGGATAAAAACACCCTCAGTCCTTAACCTTGCAGAAAGAACTCTAGGCATATAAGGGATGATTAGAGCTAGAAAGAAACGTCCTAACTCAGAGAAAAACACATTGGTTCTCCAAAACCAAATGGCCATCCCTGAAATCACATATACAAATAACATTATTCAGAATGAGCAGGCTATATTAAGGAATATGTGCATATATGTGTGTGTGTATGCATGTAACAATAATTAATTTAAAAAAGAAGCTGCGAATTTAAAAGAGAGCAAGTAGGGTTATGTGGAAGGGTTTGGTGGGAGGAAAGGGAAGGGCGAAATGATGTATCATATTGCAATATAAAAATAAAAGAAATAACAATAAAAAACTCAAAGAGGATTCTGTACTTAACCATATGACTCCTTATTAGTGATATAAATCCTTACCACCGTGGGACAGTACGGGCAACAAAGGCCTGAGTCTTGTTCATTTTCTCCAAACTGGAATTATCTTGATTGATTTCTAAATTAGAAAAGCAGTTCATGGTAACTGCAAAATATGTCAGAATTATACAATACATATACACTTTCCATTTCATAAAGTAATCCCAGTGACCAGTAGATAACTACTCTTCAAAATATGTTATGAATATAAAGTATATGTTTTAACACAAAGCAATCTATATTATAGCTAATGCACCATAATCTACGTTTTGTTTGTTGCTCTATTGTGGTTTTACATCAACATCAAAATGAGGTCATCCAATTAAAAATAACATGGTATGGGCATCTTTAACTCTATTTCTCTCTGTCTTACTGTGTCTGCTTCTTTCTGTGTCTCTTTGTCTCACCCTTCCTCCCTCCCTCCATTACCCCCTTCCTCTCTCTCTCTCTGTCTCTCTCTGTGTCTCTCTCTTTCTCTCTCCCTCTCTTTTTTCTCTCCCCAGCAAAATTTTATAAAATGGAAATGGAAGGCAAGTATTTCCTCATAACCATTTTAGAGGTAATTAAATCTCCCAATGACAGGTTATGAAACATAAATCACAAAGTCTACTATGTATTTTAAAACCTGAAACAAAATGAAAAAAGTCACTACAGGTGACATATAACTGTTATTTAATATTTGTTTAACTATATAAAGATGTGTTGCATTTGTTTAACTATGTAACAATCTGTTGGTTTGTTTAATTATGTAAAGATATGTTGCTGTTTCAACTTGCCTGCCTAAGGCATCTGATTGGTCTAATAAAAAACCGAATGTCTAATAGCAAGGGAGGAGGTATAGGCAGAATTTCTGTGTGGGGAGAATAAATAGAAGGAGGAATTTAGGCTCGAGAAAGAAGAAAGAAAAGGAGACAACAGGGAACTGCCAGGGGTCAGCTAGACAGACACAGAGGAATCAGGAAAGTAGGACTTACAGAATGAAAGAAACGTAAACAATCCTGAGACAAAACACACATGAATAGAAACAGGCTATATTAAGTTAAAAGAGCTAGTGGGACAGCCTAAGCTAAGGACAAGCATTCATAATTAATAATAAGTCTCCATGTCTTTATTTGGGGGCTGATTGGTGGCCCAAAGAAAATTATGACATTACATAATCTCTTTAGAACTAACACAAGGCATAAAATTCTCATAATATGTAAAGGAACCAGGCCTAAATGTTACTGTAACAATTTCCCACTGGAGATGAATGTTAAGGAGAGTTAGCTAGAGATGGCCACTCAGACACAGTATAGAGCCAATTGAAGGTCTTTATTCCAGTGTCACAGTAGTAAGCAATTTAGCAGAAGCTAAGTTAGCTGGGACATCTTGACCTTGGGTTCCTAGAATAGAGTCCAGCATTTTTTCCATGGGATTCTCCATCAGGGAGATCAAATTCTCATAAACCTGAAATAGCCTCAGAAAGAATAAAGATGGAGGAACCTCTGTACTGTCTTGCCCTGTCACAGGATGGGATAGGGAACAAAGGCCAAAGGATGAGGGGGGCAACTTTCTGTTGTAATATAATCCCACAGACCAGGTAATGTATAAGAACAGAAACTTCCTTCTCACAGTCCTGGAGGCTAGAAGTCCACCATCAAAGCACAAGAATTTCAGAGCGGGTGAAGACCAGGTCTCTGGTTCCAAGATGGCCTCTAATCCCTGCATCTTTGCATGACCAAAGACGGAAGAGTAAAAATAGATCCAGCCTGTTCTCTCCAACCTCTTTACAAAATTACTAACATCTTCATGAAAGTCTTCATAGTCTAAAACCTTCCTAAAGCCATACCATACCTTTTTGAAATCTTCATTTTTATGTTTATGGGTCTTTTGCCTGTATGTATGTCTATGTACTACATGAGTGCCTGCTCTTCATGGAGGACTGGTGTTGGATCCCATGGAACAAGAGTTATGATGATTGTGATCTGCCAGGCGGGTACTGGGAACTGAAACAGTATCCTCTGCCACAGTGGTAATTGCTCTTAACCACTGACCATCTCTCTACACAGTATATTTTCATGCTGCTGCATTGAGGACTGTTTTCACATGAATTGTGGAGGTGACACAGACTCTCAAATCATCCAGGAGGACTGGTCCCTCACAGGCTTTTTCACAGAAGGAAAAGATTTCAAACAAAGAGCTTGAGCAGGTGCATTCCATATTGTCTAACATCCAAGTTTACAGTGGGACTGAACGGCTTGATTTGCCCACTCTACACTTACTATTCCGGTGTAAACAGAAATGACATCATCTTCAGAAGAGCTAATGGTCACCTGAACGATAACACCCAAGTTCTGTTTATTAACAATAGAGACTAATGGAAATGAGATGAAGTGACACACACACACACACACACACACACACAGTATTAGTTGCTAGATAATTTCTTTTTTCTATTTGGAAAGTCTTTCATTTTATAATTTTTATTATTTGTTCTTTGACAATTTTATATGTGTTTATTAATCCATGCTGATTTTTCTCACCCCCACATCTTTTCTCACGTCCCTCCGGTCCCTATCAACCCTCTCTCTTCCATTGTAGTCATTTTTTTTCAAAATTCATGACCTTTGGATTTGTTTTCTGACCCATTTAGTTTATCCAGACCTGTCTGTGAGACTATTGGATCAGAACTATCAGAGCCCAGTGGGGTCACCAGTTGCTAAGTAATGAATGATTCCTCATCTCCCAGAATCTAATAGTAGAGAACATAGTATACTATGTATCTGCTTGGTACCCAAGAGGTCAGAAGAGGGCACAGAATCCAGCTCTTATGGATGGTTGTGAGCCATCATGTGTGGGTGCTCATAAATGAACCTGAGTCCTCAGGCAAGAGCAACAAAGGATCTTAACTGCTGAGCCATCTCTTCAGCCCCCGTGTCTGATATTGATGGGCCTGTTCATGCGCAGATCCAGTGCAGGCATCAGCACTGACTGTAACGGCTATCTGTTATCTGGAAGGTGGCCACTCATAGCCTTTCTCTCTATTTTCAGTTCTTTCTTCCCCCCTTTCCATAATGGTTCTTAAGCCTTAGAGGTAATTGGTGTTTTGTTAAGCACTCACCTGTCACTCATCCCCAGCATCTTGAGTAGCCCCTTAGCCAAATTGAATATAAGATTTTCTAACTTTTAAGAGCATGCTGAAACCCAAACACAGACATCATCCCTATGCAAAGAATACAGCAATGAAATTTAAAGCCACTGGGTTTGCCTCCCCTTTCACAGCTGCAACTTTTTATGAGCAAGCCAGGAATTGGTTTCAGTTGAATTACTGTTATTCAATTACTTGGTTAAATCCTTTAATGATCATTAGTAATTGTAAGAGACACAACATGGAACACGTGATTTACAGGAGAGTACAGAGACTACAAATATAAGCCAAAAGCTGATGAAAATATATGTTAAGAGGAATTGTCTCATCTCAAACGAATTTCCAACACTGTGTGACTTGCAGTGATAACAACTCAAAGAAATGATTATGATGTATCAATTAACTTGGCAGCAAGTGCTCTAAAGCTTGGGAGCTCAAAATCTATTCTTTCATAAGGATGCAGTGTGGAAGGCATTATTATTTCCATTGTCCTCACCACCATTATTATTAATGTATGTATCGTATAGCATTTGCAGAGTGGGTACAACTGAAACTAGTGATCCCCTAATGAGATGAGAGTGACCCCCGGGGACAGCTATCTGGTATTGAATGTAAACTCAGAGTTCATTTGATTTTGTTGCCTGGGCCCCTTGGTTCTCTATCTACCTGGCTATTTAGAATCTTTCCATAGTGTAGTATGTGCTCTCAAGCAGTAGAACACAGAAAGTAGCTTACTACTAAGCATCCAGAAGTGAAAACTGTCTGTACCTGACCCAATTTTGCATGTAGCACATTTAAGCTCTTAAAGTGGCTAACAAGTGAGCCAAAGCTCAGAACAGACTAATCTAAAGCATAAGTATTGGAAGGTGTGGCTTATTAGAAGCAGTAAAATGTAAAGAGCCTGTTGCAGCATGCCCTCCCACTTCCAGCCGTACATCACCTTCCCACGTGCAAAAGTGTAACCTTCTAACCGAGAAGAGGCACAAGAATCTCATATCAATCACTTTAGCACCAGATTCTCATCCAGGGCCCCGGAAACTGTTGATTGAATCAGTCACAGCTCTAGGACTAAAGATGAGTCATGTAGTAGGTAAAGTTTATAATACCCTACCTTCCCCTACACATCCAACATATAATACATACAAAGGCTCAACTAAGAAGCTGACAAGGAAAACCACAGGGCAGGGCAATCAGCAGCCCACAGTAATTAAAGTAAGATATATATATANATATATTACACAATTGTGGACTATGATGCCTAGACTTTAGTTCCTATGATAATCAGAAAACTGGGAAAACTATATTACATGAATATTTTAATATTCATGAATAGATAACACAAACTCACCTCTGGCATGAATAAGCAAAGTAATTTCTGTAATTGTTCTAGTTTTCTGCCAAAATAAAAAGATTATGAACAAGGAGAAGACCCCAAACATAGATTGTTGACCTCCCTCAGACAAAAATCAGATTTCAAGGAGGCTAGAATAGCTAGGAATCATGGGTAAGAGTTACCAAAAGAATTTAGTTATAATCACAGAATTTTAGAAATTCAGCTAGTTGTTCTCTTGAGTTTCAGATATGCATGCAGTTTTGTGTGATTTGCAAAATTCTTCAAACTGGGACAGAATCACTGAATTATAAAAACTGAACAGTTAACACAGTTCAAAGGACTAAAGGTGCTTAAGCATTTATGAACTAGAATAAAGTATCAACAGCGGTCATCTCTGACGTTCAGTGTACAGATAGGAGTCATGATTGAATGCTGGTGTCATGACCATGGGCAAACAGTGGAAGAGAGCAGTCAGGACTTAATGCAAGTGTCATGCCCACGGGCAAACAGTGGACAATGAGAAAAGTCATGACATAAAGCCAGTGGACAAACCTGTCCCAGACCGGTCATCTAGAGAATGTGTTTCCCATAATAACTGGACAGGCAACAATAGTGCAATAATCACAATGTGCAGCAGCCAATTAAACAGCACAAAACAGGAAAAGAATCAACAGAACATGATCTGTGATCAGAATGCTTGGTCAAGAGAGACACAGCAAAGATGCTGGATGTCACAGAGATGAGTTAAACAGGGGTTATAGCAGTGCATCCGTAGTTCACAACTAACCTGTTTCTAGTGATGAAACAAAGCCGAAGAAAATAATCAAATGTAACATTTACAGATAATATCGAGTCAAATATAGCAGCTGTGGACTGTAACAATTGGCTTCACCCTGCAGCAGAAAACACAAGTGCTACTGAAAGCTACTTTAGAATATAAAGTGATTGAAGCATGGAGGAGGGGGTGAAATTTAAATAAAATTACAATCTTCAGAATTTGGAGTAGCAAAAGCTTTCCAAAGCCTGCATTATAGAAGTCTTAGACTGGGGCTAGGGGGAAACATTCTGCATATTCAAAGGCAAAGTTTGCAAGCCTGTTGAAAACTGTAACCTATGGACCCCCAAAAGAATGGAAAGCTGTCTTGAAAACTATGAGGGGAAATAGAAAGTCTATCTACCTGCAATGTATAACTACTGATAAAATCTTTTATAAGAAGAAGCAAAACAAAAATTTCAGACGAAATCTGAATCTGTAATCAGCAGATTCACAACTCAGGAAGGGGTAAGAAAAGATATTTGGTAGAATAGAGATAGCACATGGAAACATAGATCTACAGAAGTTGGGAGATTAGAAACAGCAAGCATGTATGCAAGTTTTGCAATTTGCCCCTCCACTATAAGCTGTTTTTGAAAGCAAACTAATGACAATATATTATTAAGTAAAATATGAAAATAGAATTGTTATAAAAATAACACAAAACACGAAACATAACCAAATAAGGTTTTTGAAGTGTTGTTAAACCTTATACAGCATATGTACAATGCAAGTTTAAAATATGTCAAGCTCTAGAGAAACTGATAAAATCTAATAAGGTAAAACCAGAAATAACTTATAATAAATAAATAAGCTAAATATTAACTTCCGTCTAATAGAAGACATAAACACTCCGTCTAAAATAATCCACACATAGTTTTTAAAAATAGGCAGAATATGATGGATGAAACAGAGAAAACACGTATTAAGACAACAGTAGATTTAAGCCCAAACACGATAGTTATGTAATATTTAAATGGTTTAAAGTATCCAACTGACAGAGATTTATAGACTAAATGTGAAAATGAGAACAGATATTAAGGAAACAACCTTAATTATAGACTCAAGGCTGGAAGTGGTTTATTGTTTAAGTGCTAAGGACAAAAGGGTATACTAAGTACTTAAGCTGGGAGGAAGAAAGTTAACAACAGATGGGTGCCTCAGAACAAAGAACACAGCCTAGAATAAAGGATATTTCAAACATGAAGAGTGTACACACACAACGACAGTGCAACCCTGACCAAGAAAGAAACAGAAGTGAGCTGCAAAGAGAGAGAGAAAGTCATGGTTAGGGTCGTTATCTTCAACAGGGGTTTCTGTCACTCATAGGCTAAGTAACAAAAAAATTATTGAGATATTAAAGACAGAGACACACTATCAGCCACCTTGATCTAATTAACATGTAAATACATACATACATACATACATACATACATACATACATACACACCACAGATAGCAGACTGTATGTTTTCCAAATGAACCTAACAAATTGACCAGATACAAGGCCATAAAATGACTCAATAAGTGTAATAGAATCCCAATAATAAAAAATACATGTTCTCTGACAAAAGTTGGAGATCACCAAGAAAGCTACCTGGAAAATCTGAAGCTCTTTATGAAATAAACAACAGAATTCTAGCAGCTTAGCATTAAGCACACTCTGGCTTTTCACCAACACAAAACAGTATTTTGCCTTCAACTAATAATCCATGGATGAAAGGGAAATCTTAAATAGAATTTTTAAGTATTTTGAACTAAATTAAAACAAAAACACAGCACATCAAAATTATGGGTTGTAACTAAATAAAGTCTTCAAAGTAAATTTATGGTGTTGGATTGCCGTGAGAATAAATGATGGAGATACTTAGGTGATTCGAGCATCTGTAAAGACCTAGGAGGAAAAAGAGAAACCACCCAAAGTAAGCAAAGGAAATAAATAATAAAAGACCATAATAATAATAATAGAATTTATGTTTAACTAGAGNTAGCAGACTGTATGTTTTCCAAATGAACCTAACAAATTGACCAGATACAAGGCCATAAAATGACTCAATAAGTGTAATAGAATCCCAATAATAAAAAATACATGTTCTCTGACAAAAGTTGGAGATCACCAAGAAAGCTACCTGGAAAATCTGAAGCTCTTTATGAAATAAACAACAGAATTCTAGCAGCTTAGCATTAAGCACACTCTGGCTTTTCACCAACACAAAACAGTATTTTGCCTTCAACTAATAATCCATGGATGAAAGGGAAATCTTAAATAGAATTTTTAAGTATTTTGAACTAAATTAAAACAAAAACACAGCACATCAAAATTATGGGTTGTAACTAAATAAAGTCTTCAAAGTAAATTTATGGTGTTGGATTGCCGTGAGAATAAATGATGGAGATACTTAGGTGATTCGAGCATCTGTAAAGACCTAGGAGGAAAAAGAGAAACCACCCAAAGTAAGCAAAGGAAATAAATAATAAAAGACCATAATAATAATAATAGAATTTATGTTTAACTAGAGAACAATGAATTACCCAAGCAGGACTGAGATTGGGGAGCCACTATTCCAGACCTGCAAACAATGGCAAAATAGAACAGTGGCTTCAACAGCTGCATGCCAACCACTCCCACAACTCAGGGGATGGAGAGAAACTCCAGATCACCCCAATTACTAACACCAATATGGAATAAAATCCAAATTACCCCAATACCTGTAAAGAAAATTGACTCCATAATAAAACAACTGGTACAACTGGAAAATCCCAGATGGCTTCACTGATAAACTGTAATAAACCTTTAACAGAGAAAGGAGCACACTAATATAAAATGTAGATGAAGCAGTTCCCTGTTTGCTGACGCCACACTATTCCTTAAAATGTTATTTCAAAAACAATAGACAAATAATCCTCATGAGTATAGACGAAGAAATCATACACTTGGAGGAATGAATGTATGTGTGAATACGTATGTGTAAATGTGTATGTGTGTGTATGTGCATGTTTCTGTGTCTGTGTATGGATATGTGTGTATATGTGCATGTGCACGTGTGTGTATTGTCTGTATGGTATGTGTATGTATGTGTGTTTGCATATGTGTATGTGTGTATGTATATGTGTATGTGTGTGTGCTTATACCTATGTGTGTATATGTGTGCTTAAGTCTGTGTGTGTATGTGTGCTTAAGTCTATGTGTGTGTACGTGTGTGTATGTGTGTGTATATGTGTATGTGTGTATGTGCGTGTATGTGTGTGAGTATTCTGTGTATAGTATGTGTGTGTATTGTGTGCATGGTATGTGTATGTGTGTGCTTGTATGTGTGTTTATGTGTGTGTGTCTGTTTGTATGTGTGTGTATGTATATGAAATGACTAAAGAAAAGGAGGCCAAGAATTTGAACTAGAACACAAGGGCACATGAGAGGATTTGAAAGGAGGAAAGGGAAGGTCAACAATGATGTAATTATATTATAGTCTTAAAAAAGAAAACAGATTACATATATTTAAATTATATATATGAGGACTATTTCCCAGTATCTGAGACTGGAGGTAATGAGGTTATGGATAGCCTAGGAGTAGAGGGTGGGAGAAATGAAGGTGCAAAAGTCTACTATACACTTTGCTTGAAGCTATCATGATATCTAATACCATGTATGCTAATGTTTAAGGAGTATTATCAAATAAAACACTAAACTATATAAAAGTAACGCAACCTTATTATTAACAAATTTGTAACAGGAATGAAAAGTTAGCTCTATATTTAAAAAACCAATTGGTGTAATTCATAAACCATGCAATTGTTATCACAGACCACAGAAGTAAGCTATATATGGGGGTCCATAAAAACAAAAAAAGCACTTAGAAAATTCATTCCTGGGGGGTTGAGAAATAGCTCAGTGTTAAGAACACATTGTACTCTAACAGAGGACCCAAGTTCAGTTCCCACCCACCCACTGGGTGGCTCACACCAGTCTTTAACTCCTGCTCAAGGGGCATCTAATGCCTCTGTTCTCTGTCCTTTTGATCATCTTTCTGTTAACAGTTTATCCAGGCTGTTTCTTGAAGGTGTAAATTTTTCCAATTTTCTTGCAGTAAAATACTCTGTTATAAACAGACACCATCACACAAAACCAGCCACAAAGTAGGGAACAAGAGATCACAGGGTGCACAGTACCAACTGATAAGATCTCCTACACAGTTCTTGAACCTAACACTCAGTGACCATTGCAGAAGAGGAGGCAGGAAGATTCTGAGAGCCAGAGGATCAGGGAGTTTGATGTGAAATTGTGTCTCCTAGATGTCAAAAGCAACATTCATGAATTCTCATCAACACGGCTACCTAAAGAAGACCATAACAACTACTGCAATGGACATAGTAACCGAGAAAGGGACACTCTCTTGGACCACAACCCTAGATAAAGAACTTTGGACAACTGGGGAGTGCTAAGAAGGGGAGAAATGCTTTTGTTCTAGGGAAGAGCCACCCAAGTGGTTATACAACACCAAGTGGTCAACCCTGAGATTATATAATACAGGTAACATTATACAGTCTGAGCAGGTTGTATAGCGCTACATGGAAGGGGTTGGAGGGAAGAAAGGGAAAGGGGCAAACAAAATATTTTCGAAAACCAAAAAAAAGTATTATAAATAAAAATAAACCTGTATAGTCCATTGTAAATTGTGTTTACAGCTTTCTTGTCACGTTTGAGAGTGTTTGCATTCAGTTCCTATAATGCACACCTGATACAATCAACCTAGTAAGGAGAGAATGTTGTTTTGTTCATGATTTCAAGGCTTCTAGGCTATGATCAGTTGGCCCAGAGACTTTTCTACCTGAGGGGATGCAGGCAAGAAGTACACAGTAGAGCCGAGCCATTTATCTCATAGCCAGGAAGGGAAAGAAAGGAAGATGAGGCTGAAGTTCCACTATCTCCTTCAAGGGCATGTCCTAATATCCAGAAGACCTCTCTCCTGGCCCTGTCACTTAAAGCTCTCAGGACCTTCCTGTAGGCCCAAATCTTCACATAAGAGATTCGGGGAGACATTCAAGATACAAACTTCAGCAATGATTATTTGAGTTGCTGCTATTTTCTGAGTATTTCAAAAATGCTGTAGGACATCCCTGGGATGACCTGTTAATCATGAAGCATTTACATTACTCTTTAATAGCAACTGAATTTTCTTAAGGAGCTATTGACATTTGCTCAACTCAACACCATTGTAAACTCTTACTTCGGTCAACCTTGCTAGGGTACTGAGGCACCTGACTTACTGGGACTTCAATGTGTCCATCTCCTGGCTTGTGTTTGTGGGCTAAGCATGTTTTCTGTGTTTATTCTCTCTTGTGAAGTTAGTTTAAACTGTCCACACTTATATTATCATGTCTGTCTCTTATTTTTTTGCTGTCTCCTAGTGATGCAAAATTGAGTGATTTGTTTTTGCTTTCCTTTCTAATATTTTGCTAACGATGCCAATAGTCAAATAAGTAAATAGCATGCGAGCTTCTTTTAGCCTACAAAACATTTTATAATACATTATTTATTGAGTCTTGTGAAAAAGCAATTTCCAATTTGAGGGTATTATAAATAGCAGCGCAGTGAACAGTCTTGTACAAATATATTGGTGTTAGAAGAGAGGCAGCTGGATCTCGAATAGCAGAAGGAAGACATTGTTATTTGTGTAGAAAGGCTCATTACCTCATCCGTGGTATGCACACTTTCCTGACTCTCAGACCTGTGTGCCAATGGTAGCAGGAAGAAGAACTAACTAGAAAAGGAAGCCAAGGGAGGCTTACTATTGGTGTCTTCCCTGGCCTTCATATCTTTGGGATTGGCCTGTTTGTAGCAATAGGGAAAGAAGAAATGATAACCGCACCTATAGAAAGCTGGGATTAGGCGGGCCCTGTGCTCTAGTGGAGACATATGAGAGTCCCAGGAATGCAGTATGTTTACTATATATAATTGAATGTGGAGATGTGTTTATTATATGCAGATTGGGTTAGCTAGTCTTGTAGGGGCATGGGCCCAAGGTGCATTCATCCAGAAGTAGGAAGCTGTGGTTGATACTTTCTGCACACATTGTCAACTTTTTTATTCACACCAGGGGAAGGCTTTGCCATTCCCATGAGGCTGAAGGCACCGGGATCCATAGCATGCCTTTTTTTCCTTTTAGTAGTACATAGTCACTCAGAACTTCATCTACTCTCCACAGTTTTTAGCATTTTGTTACAAGAAAATCAAGGAAGTTGAAAGACCAGTACCAGCAATAGAAATATAGCAATAGCTTACTTAGTGATTTTGTACACAATGCACTCACTCCCTCACTCCCTCTCACCATTGATGAGATTTGTGACAGGGCAGAGGGACTTGACAGGGAAATTGAGTGCAGAATTTGTTTAAAATTGTATCTAATCTAAAAATTAGGCCCTTTAACTCACTGCACTTTGTAGACCTACATAGACACTCAGAAACTCCCTCCCAATCAGTCTTCTGAGATATGTATTCCTGTACCAGGAATACAGGGAGGAGGTCTGCAGGTATCATATAGACATCGAGAGTGTCAAAGCTCAGCTGCTTTGGCCTTGGGATCTTCATGTCTCCAGGGATGAACTCCTGGCTCCCTGATCATTGCTGCATGCTGTTGCTCAGAGCTGGAATTGGGCCTTTGCCTGGGCTTGAACAACATCCCTCCTACTCCCCAGATGCCTCGGCCTCTCCTGCTTTCTACAGACTCAACTTTTCATGGTATCGTCTTTCTGTTTCATGGGATAGACAGCACACAGTAGAGCTTCTGAGGTCTAAGCAAGTCTACAGAGCATAGGTCCACTCAGAGTTCCACATCATTGAGCCAGGAAAACTGAGGCTGCAAAGTGTCTCCCTTACTACCCAAATGACCTATGCTGTGGCATCCCTAAAAAACTGCTTGCTGATGTCACTCCGTTGACAGGAATAGTAACTGCCCATCCTTCCTCTAAAGCTGTGCATGCGATGGGATCGCCTTCACTTTCCCCAAAACAAACTTGGGGAAATCCAGAAAACAACCCTCTTTTTGTTTCCCTCCCCCCAAATTTCTTTATACTTTTTACCCTGAATTAGGCTAGAAAGGGGCTGACGTGTTGGCCTTCAGTTTCCCCTCCATCATGGCAGCCCTGGACCAGCTTACAGAATGGGCATATACTTCGCAGCATGAAGCAACTCTGTGCATTGGTTGTGTCTCTGGTATGTCCTCTCTCCTACCTTCCCTTGTAACAACCAACCTTATCAACCAGGTTAATCCGATGCTTAAGTAAGATACTGTACACCAGTCTCTTAATCCAGTTTATAATCTGATAAAACAACTGGTATCAGCTACCATATTACCCAGCAGCTGAGATACAAATGCGCATGAGCAGCTAGTGACCTCTGAAGCTTATAGATGCAGCCACTGGAAAGCAGAGTCTCTCTCTCTCTNCTCTCTCTCTCTCTCTCTCTCTCTCTCCTCTCTCTCATTTCAAGCTCCTTTTGTCATTCAGGCTCTATCTTTTACATAAAGTCTCCTGGGACTCTGAGCCATGTGAGAGTTCCACATAACCTTATTCTATAGAAGGACAGCAGATGGGGAGCTGGGCAGCTCTGTTACTATGGTTCAGTTCTGATACTGTAGCTTAAAAGAAGAAAGTCTGTGAATGGATGAATGAATGAATGAATTAATGGGACTCTGCTCTAATACAGCATTGTTAAAATAAGAAATAGTGAGTTAAATTCTGCCCATAGTATGCAGTTCACTGACCTCTGCCTCAGGTCAGTAACAAGGACCAAGAACACAGCCAGGGGTGCAAAATTAGTTCAGATACATGAATAGAAAACAAGATTCCTCCTAGTCTTATCTTCTAGCCCTAAAAGTCTGTCTAATCTACTACTGAATTTCAAGCATTCTTGGATTATTAAGTAACACTTCATGCATCTCTCCTTTCTCCATGTGTGAAATATTATCGACTACTTTGTACTCAAACAGGGCCTGGAACTGAGGCCCAGCTTCATTTACCTTAACTTCTGTTTGCACATTTGCAAAATGGGAGTAAGAATGCTGACTTGTGGTGGTATGAAGTTCAGAAAGGAAGCAGGAACAGTGCCAAATGCATGGATCCATTGCAGAGAAGGTACTGATGAGGGCTGGTGTAGCCCAGTGCATGCATGGCAGGAAAACCCTGGTATTTACTTTATGCTGTACAGTTTTCAATGCGCCTTACCATACTTGGGAAGGGAACAAACACAGAGGAAAGGGACTACTCAAAAGCTTTGATAAAATCAGTAGCAAGACTCCAGAACGGGAGCAAGCCCTCCTGTCTCACGGTGAGGGAGAAGGAGGTGCTAGGTCCCCTATGAAGACAGAAGGCACCCTCCAGTGAGCTGACTCACTGCAGAGTGCTGGTTCTGGTTTTTTCCCATCCTAGACATGCGGCCTCGTAGTTCCCACAAGCACCTCCTTCTATGAACTCACACATACCCACCTATAAGCTATGTAGCTGTATTGCTAGGAGAAGGAACGCCATGTGGTTCCAGGCATCTTAGAGGCATTATTAAAGCAATATTTTTATATTATTACTAAGCCTAAGCCTATATTGGATCTGCAGTTACAGAGTTCATTCTAAGGAATGCCTGTGCCCAGAAGAGAGATTGTCTGACATGTAATTTTCTCAAGTACGACTGAATAAAAGGATAATTTGTGACTCAAGTAAATAAAAAATCTGGACATCTATGAACTATCAAATATGTTATATTGACTTACTAGTAAAATCTACAGTGAATGGCTTCTACCTGTGAGATACTAGCTGGGTAGCTTCAGAGTCTACAGTTTTATGTTTTGTGCTAATCAATCTATATCAAAAGCGATGCTGTCTCACACTTAAAGGAAGATTATTTGGATTTATGGCTATTCAATTTATTTGTGATCAACTATTTAGCCCTCTTAAAATTATTTAACTTTGACATCTTCACTAACATATATGCTGGTTATCTGTTCTCTGAACTGAGAAGACAATTGCTAGTAGATTAGAGCAGGAGGAGGTATATTTGGCGCCTGACATACACCTTCTATAGGTCATCTAAATGTCTGGAACTACCCAACAATCAGTATACGCATTAAACTTCTAAGGTGGCTGAGCAGAGTCTGAGTGCCTTCCAAAGAAGTCCTCTTCTCTGTAGCCACATGCCTTACAGCACTAAGATTTTGAGCTATCATCTGTTGATCAGTTCCCACTGACTTATCCAAGGTCATGCCTGTATCACCCTGGCAACACAACTGAATGCTTGAGGTTGAAATGCAACCATATTTCTATGACTGCATTTGATCCTCACAACTCTGTCATGAGGACAGTCCTGATGCCATGCCCCTTTAACTCAGGAAGGTACGAGGAGTTTGGAAAGTTTTCCCATAGTTCCCTGCTACATGAGGTTTGCTTCAGCTATTGTCTGGAGCCATAGCCAGACAGTAGACATTCTCCACACTGACTCTAATATTCTCTCAGCATTCCATTGACTCTGAATAACTCCCATGGGATTTTACAGAGTCAATTATTTTATTTTAACTTCATGACATTCTTATTATTTAAAACAGTCTTTAACTTTGAATGTATTTTGATCATATTTCCCCTCCTCCAAGTCCTTCCAGACATTCTCGCCTTCCTACTCACCCAACTTTAAGTTCTTTCTCAAAAGACAAGCAAAAGCCTAACACAACAACAAAATCATCCAAAACTAAGATAACAAAGTAAAACACCACCCCAAAAGAAAAACAAAAACTATAACCAAATAAAAGCACACAAAAGAAGTACTGTGCAGAACATTATACTTGGTAAACTACTTCTGAACATGAGGTCTGCCCTGGAGTGGTTGATGAACACCATGTCACTCCACTGGTGAAAACTGATTTTTTTTCTACTCTCCTAGCAGGTATAAATGACAGTTCAGGTGTTAACCTTTTCCCTAGTAACTAGGTTCTCATCAATTCTTTCATTTTTTTAATAAAATAAAACAAAAACAATCACATCGAAGTTGGACAAGGCAAATCAATAGTAGGAAAACAGCTCAAGGGAAGGCACAAGAATCAGAGACCCATTCATTCACATACTCAGAGACCCATAAAAACACTAAACTGTAAGCCACACTACATACACAGAGGACCTGGTGCAGACCTGCGTAGGCGCTGTGCATGCTGCTTCATTGTCTGTGAGCTCAGATGAGCTGTGATCATGCTGACTTAGCAGGCCTTGTCTTCCTGGTGTATTCGGGCTCTTACACTCTTTCTGCCTCCTCTTCCATGGAGTTTCCTAAGGAATTTGTTGGAGATACCCATTTAGGGCTGAGTATTCCAAGGAATGGGGATAATTCTCATGTTCTATGTTGTAAAAAGGTTAACTCCTGTCTTAGGGTTTCTATTGCTGTAAAGAGGCACTGTGACCACAGCAATTCTTATAAGGAAAACAATTAATCAAGGGGGGCTCACTTACAGTTTGAGAGGTTCAGTCTGTTATCCACATGGCGGGGATTACGGCAGTGTAGACAGAAGTTTCTCTCCTGCCTGGTCCCACAGTGAGATTCCTGGCGGCAGGATCACCATTTTAGGACTAAAGTCAAGGTAAGAACCAGTAGCTGACTGCTTTGCTTTTCGGATCTTCAGGTTGATCCCCAATTTCTCTCTCTGAGTTTTTATTAGTCATGCTTCATGGCAGCATCTGGGCAGATGTGGTAAATAGTTTACTTCATTCTCCAGGAAAACTCATTGGCTTTCCCCCTCCTTTTAAGAATTTAATTAAGAAATGAGTGTGAAGAAGAAGCTCACTCAGGAAGGGCTTGCCATGTAAACGTGAGGACCCGAATTAATCCTAGGACCCATGTTGAAAAATACTAAGGGTGGTGAATGTGTTTGCCATCCCAGTGCTGAGGTGGAAGGGACAGGGGGATCTCTGGCTCACTGGCCAGTCAACCCACGCTAAGAGTTGAAACGGAGATCTCGATAAGGGCTTTGTCTCCGAAGAACAAGGCAGATGACTCCTGACAAACACCCAAGGTTGATCTCAGGTCTACACACACACACACACACACACACACGAAGGAAAGGAATGTGATCCTCTAATCTTTGATTATTGTTCAACACTGACTTTTCTTAATAAGTTTTGTTTTGCTTTGTTCTCTTTTTGCCTTTAGTTTACATATCACAACTAATGGTAGAAATGGATTATTTAACTAGAGCTAAATGTTCTATTTTTACCACTTTGGAGATACTTTCCAAACTTTTAACTAATGCAATAACACAGAAAATGAAAACAAAGGAATACGTAGGGCAGTGCCTTTAATTCATTTAGGAAACACAGACATATTTAGCAGAAGTGAAGTAATTACTACACAGGTTAATACCACTTACTTCCTACGGAATGAGGTAATCAGTCACTGCAAATTAAAACCGTAGATCTCTGCAGCGATCCATTTGGTTAAGAGCTGCTGGTCATTTGCAGCTGTTGAGTCCTAGGTGTGGCCCAGTTCAAAAGTGTGAGCAGGCTGCTGTGGAGCTGCTGAAGCATTATGTGTGGACTATCGTGAGTGGGTGAAGGGACACTTGACTACCAGTGGGTACGAGAGCAGTGTGGCATGCTGGGAGCTGGAGAAATTGTCATTTGTCTCGCTGTCTTCCCTTTACAGTTAGAAGCATCAAACGTCAAGAAGAACCCAGGGCCTAAGGATAGCCATCCCTTTCCACCAAGGTAAGACTCAACACTGCAAGGGCTCCATTTTGTTTGAGCATGTCTGGTCGCTGTTTTTAAAGGTGTGGGCAATGGTCATTTTAATGAACTGGTTGCGAGGATGGGTGGATAAGGTGTGAATCTAGGCGTGGAAAACAAAACCACTCTGCACCTGATGAGAAGCCAGCCTGGGGACTGAGTTCCATCTACGCCTCCTAAGAGGTAAGTGACCTTGGGAAAGTCACCTCCTCTGTGCCTCAGTTTCCTTGGGTGGAAATTGCTGGATGACAACCAAATTTCCAACGCATAATTTAAAACCATTTAAACGTCTAATCCACCCTTTTCATAAGTAATCTGAGCCAGGGACCCAGTTTTCCCACAGATGTCTATTTTCCCACACCACTGGGAACATAATCATTCTTTCTCTTCCCTGTTCATTTCGAATTTAAATTTCAACTTCTCCTACACAAACATCTCCATTTATTTCTGGTTCTAGTCAGGAGCCCCTAATGCACTTGTCAACAAGTCCACTTGTCAACAGTGCATTTATAGTCAATGCTCTTTGGCAGTGTTTGATACCTGGCAGCTGTGCCCTCTGTTTTTCAATTTTTTGATGTTCTTTGAAAAGCATAATATTAAATATTTTCACAAAGGAAGCTGAGTCTGAACATCTAGACTTTACCTGTTTTGCAATGTACAAATATAATCCATACTAAAAGCACTACTGTTTCCATTGCTAGTTTTTCATATCAGATTTGTTTGTACATGTGAAAAAATAATGCATTTAATATCAGATGCTCTGTATTTATGGACCAGGCTCTTCCATTTGATATCTGAGTGACCTGGGAGAGATGATTCGTTCTTCCTGAACTTCAGTCTCCTCATTTACAACATGGGTGGAGTAACATTCTATCTTCCTAAGTCTGATAGTTAATGCTGTCACCGTGACAGGATCTAGGATCACCTAGGAGACCATCTTTCTTAGGGATTCTATTGCTGCATGACCAAAGAGCAAGTTGGGGAGGAAAGGGATTATTTGGTTTACTCTTCCAGATTAGAGTCCATCATTGGACAAAGTCAGAACAGGAACTCAGACAGGTCTGGAATCTGGAAGCAGGAGCTGGGGCAGAGGCCATGGAGGGGTACTGCTTACTGGCTTGCTCCTCGTGGCTTGCTCAACCTGTTTTCTTATAGAACCCAGGACCACCAGTCCAAGGATGGCAACACCCACAATGGGCTAGTACCTCCCCATCGGTCACTAATTGAGAAAATGCTCTGCAGTTGGCTTTCATAGAAGCATTTCCTCAATTGAGACTTCTTCCTCTCTGATGGCTCTAGTTTGTGTCAAGTTGACACACAAAACCAGTCAGTGCAGAGATAATCTTCTGAACTTTGTCTGTTAGGGAGTTTCTCAATTAGGTTAACTGGGATAGGTAAAGCCACCTAATTGTGGGAGGCACCATTCTCTGGGTTGAGTCCCAGATCGAACAAAAAGGAGAAAGTGCCCTGAGCAGCAGTGTTCATCCATCCTCCCTCCCTCCCTCCCNCTCCCTCCCTCTCCCCTTCTCTCTCTTCCTCCCTCCTTGACTCCTGATTATATAGATGCACAGCTTCTGGGATGGAATGTACTGTTGTACTGTGAGCAGAAATGAGCTCCTCCTTCCTCAAGGTGTTGCTCTCAGGTGTTTTATCAAGGTGTCAAGGAAAAAGATTAACACAGTAAGATACGGAGATTCCTTAAGGGCATGAACCTAAACAGTTCGACAAAGATCGTGACAAGTACCACAGATGTACTGGAAGCTGTAGGTGTGGCAAATAGGCTGTGAAGTTTCTTGAACGCTACATAGTATTTGGTGCTATTATGGTAGAAGTTGGCTGATTTCACAACTTGATAACTTCCTGTCTTGGAACTGGAAATCTATATAGCCTGTACTTTTTCTCACAGAGGACCTTCCAAGGAGTCCATCTTAGGTCATGATTTTGACTTTTGCAAATTCTTGGATAGTAGACAATATGCCTCAAGTTTTGAGTTATAGCTACAAGAGAAAGGAAACCCCACAAATTTAGTTCTTCTGCCAAACCCAAGTGAGTCGTGGGTCTCAGTAACATGCTATACAATGTGTGAGCAAGATAAACCATGGAGTCTTGGCAGCTGTGTGCCAAGAAAATAATCGAATTAAATGATCATTAGGAAATCAATCACTTCCATCTGTAAATAACTGTCATGTGTAGTAATGTGTGATGCTGTACTTGTGGCTTCTTAACAGGGAGATAGGGAGAACATGGAAGGGAAAATAAGTCCATAAATATATAGAGAGAGACTATTGAAAATTTAATTAACTGAACAATGGAGTCTGAGTTCTTTAAATTTGGATCTGAAATATGAGTTTCTCCTCCAAAGCATCCTTCTTATTAGAAGGAGGATGCTGGAAGAAAATGAAGAAAACCAAAGCAAACCTCAAATAAATGTGAGCTCAATAATGTTTTACCATTAAGAAGAGATTAAAGGGGCATCATTGTGCCTTTTTAATAGAGTAGATTAGGAAAATGACGCCCACTGGGTCTATGTTTCCCCAAAGAACAGAACTAAGTGCTCAGTACATACTCCCACCACTTTGTACATATATCATGATGGGTGAATTCAGAAAGAAGTGTGGGTTCGCTTTATACACTGTACATCTGAAACAAAATGAAACAGCAAGATGTTCCCAAGTAGAACATGAAAATTAAAGCTATATAATTCCAGATGAAATATTCTTCATTATCATGAGCCAAATATAAAGTAAAGAGGGGAGAAATACAGCGATGTGTTCCCATAAGGAATTTGGGGGAACTAGTCTTGAGTAACTTTAAATGCCTATTCTATCTTTTACTGCAAAGCCAAGAAGGGCAGAAAATTATGACAAACTAATTATTATGATGAATGGGGAACCAATCCCTTTCACTCACTGCACTGCTGGAGCAAGAAGCAGCCCTGCATCCTGCATCCTTCAACAGGCAAGACACTCCAGATAATAATGGACAGTACAGATTAACAACGTTATGTTAGAGCAAGAGCATTACTCTTTCTCATTTCATAATTCTTTCCCATGAACCTGGTCCTGCTTTGCATCTCTCTGTTTCTTATTTCCAAGGCATTATTTATGTATTTAAGGTCGACTCCTTTCCTGCTAATTAAAGGTGATAGCATTCTTGTTTTGCCTGTGGCTTCCAATTGTAAGAGTCAAGGGACCAGGTGCTGATGAAACTGCAGCAAGGGAACTACCCTTGCCAGTAGATGGAGGTCATGGGAGGAACAGGGATGCAAAAAAAATGAACTGCATCAAAAAAAAACCCAACCCTGCAATTCTCTCAGTTCATAGTATTTTAAAAAGAATTGTAGCAATGCATTCAGCAGCGCGATTTGAGGGTGGTAAGCTTAGAATAAAGGGATAGCCCCCATCCTTTTTTAAAACTTCAACAGGAAGTAAATTCCAGACAGCAGTTGCATATTTAAACAGCCATCCCCATTATGCAAAGGAGTAAAATCTTTAACGCATGCACCATTCATTCAGGGAGTCAGTCATTATAGAGCACATAGATTCAGAATCTACCCAATGACAGGCTTTGAGCTAAAAACCAGAAATTCAATGGGGAACAATATAGACATGAACCCTACTATTTTAAGAGGGGGAAGACAAAAATATAAAGACCAATTGTAATTTGTAATAAAGTTTCATAAAAGAAAGAAGCATGGGACAGAGATAGAGACTGAACAAGGGACTACTTTATGTAGTCAACACCCAGAGTCACCTCTGGAAAGACAAGGGATTAGATGGAACTTAAGGAGGAAAATGAGCTCAGCGTTAAAGGAGAGGAGTAGAAAAATCAAGGAAAAAAAACAGCATTTGCAACACAGAATAACAGGTAGTATATTCTAGAAGATAAGTAGCAATGCTGCTGTAAAGTAAGGGCAAGAGGAGATGTGACTGCAAGGCCAGTTTGGGCAGGAGAGAGAGGAAGGCTAGAATTCATTTCTAAGTAAAAGGGCTCATGAAAGAAAAGCTTACAATGGTGTGTGTGTGTGTGTGTGTGTGTGTGTGTGTGTGTG
>LOEQ01009354.1:6282-20074 GCA_001685075.1 Bramus lutescens
AGTTAACTCACTCAATATAATCTTTTCTAGGTCCAAACATTTAGCTGAAAATTTTATACTTTATTTTTTTTGGCTGAATAGTATTTCATTGTGTAGATGTTGCACATATTGCTCATCAATTCAGCTCTTAAAAAGGACATTTAGGTCATTTTCATTTCCTGCCTGTTGTGAATAGGTTGAAAAAGCATTGTGGCACAGTATGTGTGGGGTAGGACATGGGCTTCTCTGGAATATGCCAAGAAGTGTTACAGCTGGATTAAACAGTAGACTTACTGTTCAGTTTCTTTTAAAGGATCATATAGCCTACAATGACCTTATTGTAAAGATTATATATAATTTGTAAAGAGGTAGATAATTCTTTATAGCATTACAAATCTTATCCTTATACCCATAGATATGTAAGAGTCCCTACACATCAAATAGGCCTCTCTTTAAAGGAAATAGAGAACATCACAGGAAAATTATTATGGACACAATGAAGATATCAACATTTCATGGAGAGCCAAGACCCATTTAATAAATATACATTATAGCTCTTGCTTCTATAACACAGGGAACATCACAGAAACATGACTAAGCTGTTGTGAAACCATGGTCTCCTAGAAATAACTGCACAAACAAGAACAGAAAATGACCATTTCAATGAATATTTTAATTTAAATAGGTAGAAATTTATATTAAATTTCTAGACAAAGAGCAGTAGGCAACATATGGCTTTTGGGAGAAGGGGAATTTCCTCTCCTGGTTATGAGCCTCTGTACCGGTAGTCCAATGTAGTATCATCAGCCTTGAAATCATATATGCACCACTAACAAAATTGATTTGGTAGGTTATTTAATACATGTCTGTACATAGATAGATATTTGAATATACATATATTCATTTTGTGTATGTATGACAATAATAAAAGTTAAAGATGCTACAAACTTGAAAAATGAGCATCAGAGAAGGGATCAAGAGAGGTACCTGGGAGGTCTTATAAGGAGGAAGGTAAAAAGGGAATGTGATGTCATATCAATTAAAGCAATATTTTTAAAATAAGAAAAGCACAAGGTCTTAGTGTGTAACAAAGACTGTTCTACAACTTAGGACATCATGAGACAATATCTGGTCTCAAATTACAGAATTACTTACCTAAATATTTTGAGTGCTGATAGTATGTCTGTATAACAAAGCATGGATAAAATAAATTTCAACATGCAGTGTCAATGGAAAATTTTCTATTTGCTGAGTGTATAAAAAAAGAGAAATTCCAGAAATATATGTAAAAGAGTCACAGCTCTTTATAATAATGTATATTTAATTCATAGCAAGGTGAATAAGTTTTTTTAAATAAACATTTTATACAGAGTCAATTAAAAAATGTTCATCCCTGTGTTGTAGAAACATACTCAATTCTTCGTCATCAGCTTTTGCTTGACAAATTTTATTCTATGCTTATATTTTAAATTTCTAATTAAGACTTACTAAAAATTTCCTTTTGTTTCTCAATGCATTTGTGTGTCCACGTGTGTGTTTGTGTGTGTATGTGTGTAAAAAGAGAGAAAGAGACAAAGAGAGGAGTGCATTTATTGTGTATCATAGATTCTATTTTTGGATCTTGGTTATTCATTTAATAATAAGTCATCAAATGTTTAGTCATTATAGTTTCCCTTAAATGCATATTTTTGTATTACTCTGTCACAAAATACATAGTTGTTTTTCAAAATTTAAGGATTAAGAGATTTACTTGTAACTTAATTTTACTGCAGATTTGAAACTAGATAACTGAGTTCACAATAAATTCCAGAACCATAATAGCATCTTACATGACTACAAGATCATTTTATATTAGCTCTCCAAGTTAGGAAACTCATCATACAGCTAATTTAAAAATTTTAATAATAGATTTTAAGGCCTCAATATTATGCTGCTATTAACTACAGAGTCAACTATCAGTTACTGTGGAATCTCATTAGTGTTAGGCTTTATTTTGTTGAACATCAAGCTTTTTATGTAATTTGTATGTGCATATATTTGCAGTGATGGAGTATATATCATATCATGTACTTTGTTTAATTGCATATTATCAATATGTTCAATGTAGCAACATAATATGCATCAATTTTACTTTTAATGAAATGTATATTTTTTGTCTTGTGATGGTAAGAAATTTATTAAATATTAGCCTGGTAATGAGCAATTTCTTAATGTATTTAAACATGCAAATCTTATAGAGTATTATGAGAAAGGTCAGCTCAAAACTCATATTGGTTATACAAATCTGTAAAGTCATTTTGAAAGCATATTTGGAAAAATATCAAAGCTTTAACTATGTTCACTTTCATTGACCCAGCAATTACATTTCTGAGAAGCTCTCATAAAGAAATTATCAGAAATGAGGACAAAGATTTATGTGAAGAGACCATATAATGCCATTATTTACGGCACCAAACATTTGGAAGAAATCCAGATATCCAGCAATAGATGATCATATCATAAAACATCCATTAAGATAAAGAGTAGGCATGCATTATAAAATTTACTTTTGCTGAACTTTAAAAACACAGAAAGGTTCATAAAACAACATGAAGATGAAAGTAGAACAAGATTTATATTTACAAAATAATTACCAACCCAATCTGCCTATGCCTGTAGAAAAGTATTAACAATAACAATCACTGACCTAAACTGCCTGATGCTGCTGTCTTCAATTTTTTAAATCTTTTATATTAAACATCTATCTATCACTTTATCAATAAGACAGTAAGATAATTTCAAAAGTGAAAGCCATGTTAAATATCTAAGGATACCATATCTGATCTATTTTAAAGACTGGCAGCTCTTATTGTCCTTGTATGCCATAATGACCTTATACTTTTGCTGATCAACAGGTTACCATTTTCTCTAAGGCAGTGTAAGGACATCTACTCTTAATTTCAGCTACTCTCAACTTTATGGAAATTTTCAAAACTATGCTGTTGTAAAAGTAAAACAGAGTTAGAATCTTATGAAGCTACAAGCTAATGAACAGTAGCAGTAGCAGGTTTGTCCACAACCCAATTACTTGGAAAGTAAATGTACCATATCTAGCTATTGATATTGTTTAATATTTAATCCTGTGAAATAGAATCATGAACATTAAAGTTCTATCACAAACCCCAGAAGCATGAAAATAAAATAAAAAAACAACAGATTTTAATGTTCCACTCCCCAAAAGCAAAACCCTGTAAAATGCCCTTCCTCAAACTTTGTGTAAACTATTAGAACAGAATAAATGAAGGTAGATTTCATTGTCATTTTTTCTTCTGTCAAAAATAATTAAAACTAGATTAAGGTTGTTTCAGTCTCTGCATTTTCTTTTTGGATTCTTCAATGCATGGTGGCCTATTTTAAATGAGTGTTATTTAAGGTCACAACTGCTCTGAAATTCTATTTTTCAATAAGTTTCTAATAAAATCATAGCAACAAAAAATTCTATAGGAGTATTGCTGACATTATTAATTCCTTCTTTTCCTGAGCCCTCATAGACAGATAAACTGAGACTTTATATTATCACTTATTTCTCAATAATGACTTAAACTTATTCCCAAACTAAGAGTGTGTGCAGAGCAAACTCAACACTGGCAGTACTTAGAGCTACCGGATCTGTACTCAGCCTACTATGTCTTTCAACCTGATGAGAAAAAGGGGACTGAAGTGTGTACTTGGTCACAATACCTGGTTTACACTAATGCCAAGCTGACTACTCCCTAAACCTAGATGTGGCTCAAATTCTCACTGAATTGCATTTACACTGGAACTTGTTTGCTGCTTTTAACACAAGATATATCCCCAAATATTCACAATGTGCCCAGTAACTTATGACTCCTAATACAGGTGAGAAAATGCTACTAATAAACAAATATCAAGTCTGATGGCTACCATTCAGTTTGGAAGCTTCTCTTAAAAGACCCACGTACTTTAATTTTGTGTCTTGCTCACAGTATTGGGCTCATGTCTCTATTAAATGTGGACAAAGCTGTTTTTTACTTTGCATAGATGGAGCTGACTTCTTTTATCAAGCAGCTATGTCCACAAAAAATAGAGACAGTGTTTAATGAACACTGACTCCAATAGACTAGACAATTGTAGAACTTTTACGGACATGCTGAAACGTGATAGAAATCATGACTCCACAGTTAGAATAGCTAAACTACTGTACATAGTGCTGATGTACCACCTACGTCTCCTTAGACTCTGTATCTTCTGCGCACGTTCAGCCTGCCTTTGGAACAACTACCTTTTTCCTGTGGGCATTCTTAAAACATAGAGCAGTTTCTGTGTATGTCTGTGGCCAGGTGGAAATTATTGGAATGTTAACACTCCGTGATATCACTCCTCAGTGACAGGAAGACCACGTATTATATATGGCTGCTGATAGTTCTAACTACCTCCTCACGTTTTGGGTAAGATAAGACGAAGTGTTAGGATCTATGTCTTCTATACCTCATATTAAGTAATCACCAATGATCACCAATGAAAACTGGTGCTATCAAAATTGAAATCTTTCTTCATTATGCTTCTTCTGGTGTATATTTTATCTTTAATCTCATACAACTGTCTGCTAGAATAATAGACCGCCACAGAGCATATGTTTACAATCAATTGCTACAGTAATACATTGTAGGTTCTCTATCTAGGGAAATCCAAACTGCCACAAGGAAGCATGAGATGAGCTAGTTTGCCTTCAGTTCTCAGGGATTAGAAACAACATTGTGAAGCAAGGATGACATGAGGCAACTTCTCCTGATCTCAAGGCAGATTTATCTGACTCAATGGAAACGAAGAACGATGGATATGTGATGATCACAGGACTGGAATACTTCAACCCTGTGACAAACATATTTCTACACCTGTCCACACCCCTGCCAAAATAAGTTTTCTCCTACTCCCAGGTCATTTGGACATGCCCCTCCCCTGATTTTCTGCCCTGTTCTTCTGCAGGGCTTACTGTAAATTTTCCTGTCAGGGTTTCCTCAGAGACCCATTTCTCTTCTTATTGAAGAACTGGAATGCCTTGCTTTTATCTAGCCTGTTCTGCTCTCCCCATCACTGCCTTTCATGTTCTCCAGTTTCCATTCCTCCGAACAAGTATATCGACTGTATCAGAAAAAGAAATTTAAAAATCATCTAGCACCTTACATCTAGAAAGCTGTAACTGACATTCTCTGCTAAATGAAGTCTTTCTTCTTTCCATTTCATCACGTGAAATTTCCTTCCCTGACTTTTCCATGTTATCATATAAGAGTAGATTCAGATATCGTGTCCAGCCACAAAAGAGACCTCAGTAATTATATGGAATAAATAAATAAATAAACAAGAGTCAATGTTAATATGAGAGCTGATTATACTGTATTTTCTAAAGTCAGAACTATTGTAATAACATTTTGCTCTTTCAGGGCATATTCCCTAAATTTCATTTAATATAAAATGTCACCAAAGTATAGGTTTACTGCACAGTAATTAAGTAGAACAAGAATGCATGATTTCTAGCATTAATTTTATTCTGTCACCAATTCATAGATAACTTACCTGGGAATAGAAACTAGGTGAAATATTTAGATGACATTTAAAGCAAAGAAAGGTTTGGGACACAATATGGATTCTAAGAAACTAATTTCATGAAATAAAGCAAAAGAATCACTTTTCTGTAAAGAAATATGAAGAAGCTTCCAACCATAGATCCAGTAAAATATATGTACATTTGTAAAGCTAGGGAAAAATTACAATGTAAATTGTTCATAAAATTACTTAATCAGCTATTGAATGAACAGAAATGATATAAAGATCAAAATATTTTGAAACTCCTTTAATTAATATAATGTGTGATGTATTCAAGTCTATGATTATTTATGTAACAGTATCAGTATGCACATTTCATATGTCAGTCAGTGGACACAGCCATACTTGAACTGAAGCTGAATCTTAGCCAATAATACATACTTGAAATTATTATGTGTAATTCAGATTCAGAATTTTTTTATTATTTTATCTTTAAATTACTTCACTGAATTGTAATTCATTCATGAAGTTAAGAACACTATTTATATACAGCACATGGCTATAAGGTTTAAAAATAAAATAATATTTTGACCCATGCAAAGTCTCAAACATTCATCTTTTGAACTAACTATGCATGAGATGGACTGGGATTAACTTTTAGAAGGAAAAATGTCTTTAGCAAATCATGTCATTTTAACCTTTTACTAAATAAGAGAATTACAATTAAAATTAATATTTACGTGAAACTTTAACAATTGCCTCCACATTCTAAAGCTTATATTTTCTTATAAAATTAATAAATTTGTTCATTAATCGTTTAATTTACTCAAAAATTATTAATTCATCAATAATTTAACTCAGAATAAATTATAATCAAATGTTATCATTAGACAGTTGAAAGCAGAGCCCAGGTTGGTTCAGCAATCTTTATTCCATAGATGCAGAACAACTTGCTACAGGTTTACAAATTAAGTTTTATTGGTACACAGTCATAGTTACAAATTGTCTATGTCATCATCTCTGTAACTATATCAGGTCAAACTAGTGCATTAAAGAAAACTAATCCAAAAGGCCTTAGTAGCTGCCCAAAAACCTCAGTATTATATGTTCCTTTACATATTATGTTTTAGGAGGAAATGAAATTCAGAAAGTCATATAATTAAGAGAAAGAAATACATACTAGAATTAATAATGACTTAATTTAGTTGTAGAAAGTTGTAAATAATGATACAATGGTAATGCACTCCAAATTAATTCAATTCCTTGTGACAAAAGTCTTGAGATCAAGTGTAGGCTTCAGGGGTTGCTAAAAAGACAATTTCCATGTAAATTACTGAGAATAAACTTTATTGATAAAATTTTAAAAATTTTTTTCATTCTGTGAGCATAAAACAGAGTGTCAATCTATTCATTTATGCATGACCATGCACACACACACACACACACACACACACAACATATCCAGATATGTTCTATAAATGATGCTATGCACTATCAGAGACAAATTGACTCAGCTGCAACAGCTGCTGGGTAGGAGATCTAACATAAGAGAGGGTTATAGTAACTTGTAGGTTTTGTATAACTTCTTTTATGAGATAACATTCATTTGGTAGTGTATATGTCTATGTATATGTATGTGTGAAGGTTTGTATATCTGTGTATTGTATATGCAATTGTATGAGAGACAGACAGATAGGAAGACTGAGAAAAGAGAGTGAGGGAGATAGCATTATATCTTTAATTTAGGTACCCTGTTTCTACTAGCATAAATCATTCATGGATTAAAAATGAAAGACTGAGCTCATGACTGCAGTTTAATATCTTCCACTGAGCTCATGACTGCAGTTTAATATCTTCCATATTAAGACCTCTAGACAAATGTTTGATGATGGCTATACATCAAATTTATTGTAACTGTCCTCTGTGTAAAGCGGAAATTGTTACCACCTCTTTCTATGGGAGAACTTTCAGAAGCCAATACACATATAACACAGAGAGCATAAACAAGATGTTAAAAGACACCTAAGCTCCTAACATATAGCACAACTACTGTCAACATGTCCCTCTGAGCATGCATGACTTTATGCCTCTGCTTCTTGCAATCACTTTGTCGGCATTGGCCATACAATTTATTTGGTCTCTTTTAATTTTTAGTTATATTTTGGGGCTGTTAATATTTTTTCTATTTGTTTATTTTATGTGTCTTTTATATCATGTATCTTGGTCCCATTCATTTCCCAGTACCTTTGCATCTGCTTCCTATTTTAAAATTTAAGAGAAGAAAGAAAAAAAAGCAAAAAATTAAAAATCTCATCATGGATGCTACAGTGTGACACAATATGTCACACAGTAAATCCATTGTCTGTGTATTTTTACTTGCAAGTGTTCATTGCAAGGAGTCATTGCTTTGATTCATGGACACTGGTTTTTATTACACCATCAATGCCGGTCCCTCACTGGGCCTCTTTTTGGCTATCCTGTTGTTGCTCTTTTGTGGAAATTTTGCAGCTTTTGATCTGGGTCTGTAGGTCAGGTTCCATCAGGTGCTTCAGCAGATCATAGATGGGTTAGATGTTTGGGTGGGTGAAATCATAAACCTGGTTCTGGGCCTGGGATGCTGCATGGTTGGTCTGCCTGCCAATTCTCTCCTTTCCTCACCACCATGGTGAACTCTCTCTTATCAGGCTAACCCATCAGGCAAGCTCTATTGTGTTGACTCTGTGAGGTTCAGGGTTCATTCTCCTGAGTGCTGCAGCTGGTGAGGATGAGGAACAGTCTCTCACTCCTGTGATGCTATGGCTGTTTCCTCAAACTGTCAAAGGCATTGATGGACTGGGGGTGGGTGGTGAGGACATCTCTTCTCTGCCGATGATGACACATGTCAGAGCTCTCCTTTGCTCACAACCTTGGGGCTGGGTCCCCCTAACTTTGACTACTCATGCAGCTCTGCCGTACTGTGTTGACTGGTGGTTTTGTCCTGCCTGGTTTTCACAGTCGTTAAGTCCCAAAGAAATCACACAGAGGTCTACATTAATCATAAACTGATTGGCCCATTAGCTCAGGCTTCTTACTAACTCTTATAACTTACATTAGCCCATTATTCTTATCTGTGTTAGCAACATGGCTCAGTACCTTTTTCAGTGGCATAGTCACATCTTGCTTCTTCTGTGTCTGGACAGGACTGCAGAGTGAGCTTCACTCTTCCCAGAATTCTCCTGTTCTCATTGACCCACCTATACTTCCTGCCTGGCTACTGGCCAATCAGCACTTATTTAAAATATAACTGACATAATATAGGCAATTGTCCTCACCAATGCTGTCTAGGTGAGGAGCAGTATGCATTTTCCTGAGTTTTTCCCTGGTTAAACTCTTACCAGCTAAAGACTCATCTGTCTCATCTGTTGCAAGCAGTAGGGAGTGAGAAGAAATGAGGGCATGTCTCCCCGACCCACACCACTACATGACAGGCAAGGAAGCTGGAGTAGCTCATTCATGCTTACAATTTCGGGCCTAGCTCACCCACACCTGCACCAATGGGATTGGGTCTATCCCATTAAGACAGTGAGGTGCAGGACCTGCTCTCCCTAGTGTTGCAGCTGATGAGGGGGCATCAACAGCTCTCCTGCTCTTGTGACCTCAAAGGCAATTGTCCCACCTGCTCCGCTCCAGGTGTTGATGGGTGGGGATAGTAACTTTCTCCTGCTCATGCTGTCAAAGGACAGAGGGCTGATGGAGATAGCTCTTCCTCGCTCACAATTTTGGGGCTGGTTAACCCACACCTTAGGTCAATAGTGTCGGCTCTATTGTGTGTCCAAAGTGCAGGGTATGCTCTCCCTAGTGCTACAGCTGTCAGTGGTCAGGGACAGCTCTCTCATTATTTTGACCACAGGGATAGCTCTCCAGCTGTCTCAGGCATTGATGGGTGTGGCAGCTCTCCCCTGCCCATGCCAACACAAGACAGCCGAGTAATTGGCGATAATTTCCCCATGCTCACACCTTCGGCACATTCATGGCCGGATCTCTAGGGTGCTGCAGCTGAATTGGGACAGGGACAGCTCCCTTGCTCTTATTACCACACAGTCAGTCCTCCCAGCTGCCTTAGGCATCGATGGGAAGGGACAAGGGAGACGCATCTCTCCCCAACCCATGCAGCCATCTGGCAGATGAGAGGTGGAATTAGGTCTCTCATAGTCACAGTCTTAGGGGTGGCTCACCTATGTTATCATCAACAGGGTCAGCTGTGCTGTACTGCCCAAATGAAGTGCAGGACTCACTTGGCTGGTCAAAGGGTCAGCAAGCTCAACATATCTGCTCCCTCTAATAGTGCCTATAAGGCTGGTGCTACAAGGTACTAGGTGGACCCCAGTTTTTCTGCTTAGAGTCAAGTGAAGACAGGCCCAGACCTGCATATGGGTCTCCTTGTACCACTCAGTTTGCCATGACACTGGACTGGGCATGTTTCCTGATCACAAAGAAATCACTACAGTGCCCAACTGTCTGGGTCCTTCTTGATTGGTTCATTTGGTTGAGTTCTTCCAACCCCATCCACAAGGCATGGGGTAAGGATGCTATTGATACATTTTGCCTTAGTTTTTATACATGAACATAAAAGTATAATTCACAGTTGTTTTTTATAGTAAATGGCTTGAAGTCACAGGCCTATAATTCTAAAAGGTTATCAGAGGAGAGGCTGAAGCAGAAAGATTACTCTCTATTTTGACGATAGCCTTGGATATTTAACCTTCTATGAAAATACAAGATAAATCTCTCTATGCATATAATAGACTGTTTAAAGGATTTACAAAAGCAAATTAAACTGGACTACATATCAAAACCTTTGGTGTTCATGATTTCTACCTGCTTGTTTTAGTATAAATTCAAGAAACAGAAATATGGATTTGAAATATATGTATTTACTCATGTTCTCATGTACTTGTAGCTAATATAATACCAACCACTACTCTTTTTTTGGTCTGAGTGTGAACTGTGAATACTAGAAAGACTTGTGGTTTTATTATTAACAATTTTAATTAAGAAATCTAGAGTTTGCATTTTCATAAAATATGTTAGAGAACTCTTGCTTTATCTATAGTGTACATAAAAAGTATTTACTAAAAATATAGAAGTACTGTAAGGGACATAATAGTGGAGAATGCATGCTTCTATTCTACCTTTACATCTCTGGGTATATGAGAGGAGGAAAAACATCATGCAGATACTTCCATTATATCTAAACTAATGAAAGCATATTGATTCCAGGAATTAAAATCACCAGACAAATGGATTATCTTGGCTTCCTAAAGGTTATCATATGGAGAAAGGGATGAAGCAACTCCTAATTATTACTTTGCAGAGAATGAATAATTTTAGCTTGAGTTAGCTGAAATGCTCTTGTGTTTCCTTTAAAGTGATTCTGCTGAGATTTATAGCATTTCTTATAAGATACTTTAAGTACATCTTTAAAGCAAGAATTGTGCTGATTTTGCACAGGAAGCAAATGAAATTTCTTGGTTAAATATTTTAAATTAGTTATTGCATTGCTTATTTAAAAGTGGGGAAATGCCTGATTGCTTTATGTAGGAAATAGAAACTCTTACGCATTCTGTAAATTAGATAATGAAATTGCCTATTGTCTATAACAAGTGCTTTCCCTTAGTGAGTTTATTTAACATATATTCTTACAACTATTGTATAAAAATCCAGACTAATATTCATTTTGGAATTTAAGTAAAAGAGAAAACTAGATGCATATTACCTAATCACTCAAAATAAAATAAGTGGCATGAAATGCAATCCAGAACATTTTTAGGGTATCTTTCCTTCATTTAAAAGGTGTGATCTGTGACAAAATAGTATTTTAATTATCAAAACTAAAGGTAGTACTGGGATTCACAGCTGACTCGCATTGTCTTCTGTCTACTCTCTTTCACTGCTGGCATTCCTTTCTGAACAAGCCCAGCAGTTCTTCCAGGGCTAGTGCTAGTGAATTTCTCATAAGGACTAAATGATGTCTTAATAGATCTCAGAGGCACGTACTTTCTACTTACCTTGGTAAAATAAGATACTAAGTGAAGAAGAAAATAGTTCAATCTGTATAAATATACAGCCAGAATATCAGAAAATGAAAGAAGGGGGAGGGGGAAATTTGAGGGGCTGTGGAGTGGGTTCTTTCATTGAAAGGGTTTCTAATTTGCATTTATTTCAGACCTCTAATCTTGACCTGTCCTTCACCCAGTGTGGCGGTTTGAATGAGAATGTTCTCCATAGGACAAGCTGTCTGAAATCTTTGTCCTCAGTGGTTAGCACTTTTGAGTGGTTTGAAAAAGTGTATTCTCACCTGCAGCAGTCTGTCACTGGAGGTGTGAATTGAGGGCTGAGAGCCACACTTCATTTTCAGATTTCTTTACTGCCTCTTGTTTCAGGAAGATGTAAGCTCTCAGCTGCCCCTGCAGCCATGTCTGCCACTTCCCTGCCCTGCCATGGGTTTCTCCTATCCTCTGGAACCACAAGTCTAAATAGATCTTTTCTTACGTGCCTTAATTATTGTGTTTTATCACAACAATAGACAGGTAACTAGTATATTCATGAATTGCGTTTTGCAATAGAAGACACTTGGAACTTGTACTTGGGCTGAGGAAGAACAGAGCTGATAAAATAAGGGTATGGAACAAAGGCCATTCAGTAGATATGTTTCTATTATCGTGGCTAGGTAGTCTACCCATGTCTATCTATATGCCAAAGAGACTAAGAACCCAGTAGCTGTTCAATCTCACATTGGTTCCTCCAGCAGTATTAATATACTTCCAAGGGCCTAGACTAATGTGGGGTTCTCCTCTGTATGCTATGAATATGTTTTATTACCATTGGTTTAAAGAAATAGTTTTGGCCTATGGCAAGGCAGAATAGAGCTATATGGGAAAATTAAACTGAATGCAGGAGAAAAGAGGCAGAGTCAGAGAGATGGCATGTAGTTTCCAAAGAAGACACTGACACATTACCAGTAGGCCACAGCCTCAAGATTAATAGAAATGTGATAATTTAAGAGCTAATTAGGAATATGCCTAAGCCTTTATCCATGCAGTGTTGTAATTAATATGGTTTCTGTGTGATTATTCAGGTTGGGGTAGCAGGGAAACCCATGCACAGTCTCTGTTTACACTGGGAATTTCAAGAGTGTCCCTCTTCTTCAAACTCCATTGGAAAAGCAGAGAATCTGGGTTCTGAGGTCAGTGAAGGAAGATAAAATCAGTCGCAGTAAAAGAGTGGATGCACTTGCCAGAAGGATGGAAAACCTAAAGTAGGCAAGAAAAACAGTCAGCACAGCTTTTCCTTCAGACCTCTTTACATAAGAGCTGCTACTGGAAAGTGCTGCTTGCTGTGTGGCAAGCTTTTGCCCCTCAGCTAATATTTTAATCAAAATACATTTGAAAGCCTTTCAAGGAGCTTGCTTCTTTGTCAAAACCAGATACAATCAAAGTCTGACACTTAAGATGAACAATCAAAGAGTCTCTTTACTTCTGGACTAATGAGACATTTGAAACTTCATATGAATATGTATGTGAAACCCAAGAGAACACAGAGACCCTCTTGTCCAAAATCTCTGTTAGATTAAGCTAGCCCTCCAAAATGAAAAGAATTGGCCTGGTGGCTAAGTAACTGTTTCTAATGTGTTAAATCTCCATGAAAGTTTTCTGCTTTTATGCTAAAGTGTAAAACATAAAGTGTGATATGCAGCAGATTATTTTCATAAGCAACTGGTACAGGTGAAAAATGCTAGATTTCAGTCTTTGTAATGATCATTATTCCTGGTTGTATGACTTTATCTTATATGGGCCAAGCAAAACAATAGAAGAAAACTCAGGAAACAAAAACAAATGGCTCAAACAAACCACTGAGTGCATGCTCAGAAAAGCGAATTTTTTGTCTAACACATGAACTGAAGAACCTCAGGAGCAGAAGCTCACCTGATTATCGTGGGACATTAGTTTAAATCCCCAAATATTATATGATCTTTTAAAGTTCTTCATTCACCCCACATCAGACGGAAGTCTGATCTCCAAAATATACACAGAACTCAAAAAATTGGTCATCAAAAGAACAAATAATCCAATAAAAAATGGAGTACAGACTTAAACAGAGAAYTCTCAACAGAGRAATCTAAAATGGCTGAAAGACACTTAAGGAAATGCTCAACATCCTTAGTCATCAGATAAACGCAAATCAAAACAACTCTGAGATTCCTTCTTACACCTGTAAGAATGGCCAAGAT
>LOEQ01009354.1:20399-32243 GCA_001685075.1 Bramus lutescens
GACCCTAAGAGAGACATACATAGATCTAATCTACATAGGAAGTAGAAAAACACAGATCTCCTGTGTAAATTAGGAGCATGGAGACCTTGGAGCACTCAAACTTAAAAGAGACATATTAATCAAATAGCTCTTCCACAAGGCCCAGAGTTATGTAGAAAAAAAAGGAAGAAAGATTGTATGAGACAAAGGTAGTAGGTAACTCCAAGGAAACTGTGTCTTCCAGATAAAAGACTAATATACATAGATCTCACAGACTTGGAAGCAAACAGAAGATCTGCATGCTTTCAAACCAGAAAGGTTCCAGCACTGAGGAGGATGTGGATAAAGGCTCCCCACCCATCACCAAGGCATGATCTGCAAGTGATACCCACTGGCAAAGGAAACATCAGTGTTTTCCAAGGCAATCTCACTGGCATGCCAACCACACTCCCGGGAAGACCCCATGCTCAGGAGTAGGTCAACGAAATATATTTTGGGGCCGTTGTTTTGCTTTGCTTCTTGTTTTGTTTGATTGACTTGTTTAATTTGCTTTGAAATTTGTTTTTGCTTTATTGTTGCTTTTTTCTTTTTGTTTATTTTTCCTTTTTTGATTCATGGTTTTAGTTTTTTGGGTTTGTCTCTGGTTGGGAAAGGGATGGAATTTGGTGGAGGAGGATGTGGAAGAAATTAGTAAAGGAAAAAACAAATCAAAACACATTATGTGAAAAATTAAATAAAAGAATTAAAAATAAAGTAAATAACAAAGAAACCTGACTTTAACTCCAGGACTCTACATGCACACACTCATTCCACAAAGTGTGTTGCTCCTCAAATTATCTTGTCAAATATAAACTTATTTTCTTAATAATTTTAAGTTTTTCCATAAGAGAAATGTTTCCTGAGTATCCACATGCAAATCAACTGCCAGCCATCAACATTTCATAAAAATAATGAATTATATTCACAGGTATCTCTTAATACAAACAATTTTATTAGAATATATAGAAAAATGTGAAATTTTGAAATTTTCCATACATGTGAGTTGGTGAAATAAAATGTTTTTGAGAAATAAAGGGGAAATGAAAACAGCAAGTCTGCTTTGTAAAAAGCAATGCATAGTTATTATTGTTGTAGGAATTAATTAAAACAAAATCACTCATAACATTATATTTTTATGAAAAATCCAAAAGTATGACAAGACATAAAAAGGGAAAAATTAGGGAAAAAGTAAAAACATTGGAAGGGAAAAGAAATCACCAATGACATTTAGTAAAACGTTTTGCCTCCTTTCAATCATTCTTTCAGAAGCTCAGGCATCTCATATGAAAAACTCAAACATAAATTGCTACTTTATTGCAAGAGTTTTTCTTTTAGTCATCAAACGCAGATCCATTCAAGACTACTGTTTATCTTGCATCATTGAGATTGTTAGTTTCTCAAATGAATAACTCTGTTTTCAATTCTCTATAAATCTTCCTATGGAATGCTCTGAATTTAGGTCTATAATGTACTTTATGTGAATTAGATTCATACAGCCAAAAGTGAAAAGAAATTGTAAACATACCTCTTACTAGATATGGCCAATATTGGCTCACCTTATGTTATAACATAGCTTTGTCCATTTAATACTCATTTATACATTGTGCATTACTGCGTTTAGACATGATAAAATCTTCCTATTTTCCTCAGCATGTGTTATATTTCAATGAAAAGCTTGTTAACCCAATCTTCTGTAATAAATTAATGGCACTAAAATAATATTTGTGTCTATGGTTTGTATATTTTAATATTCATAATAAAAATTACAATTTCTCTTTCAAAAATATATATCTCTTTAGAGCTCCAACATGTGAAAATTTCTATCACTGTCCATCCTTAAAGATGCATTTCTAGACTTCAAGTATCCTCACACAAAGAGAAGTTGAATTCTTAATTCTGTGGGAGCATGGGATAAGTCAGTATTAGGATAATGTGATCTTTGACAATTTAATAAAGGTCATTATCATGGTTCCTATTCCAAATGAATCAGGGATGTTGAAAAACACTAATACAGAAGGGATATGACATGAAGACGCAGGAAGAAAATTGTAATCTTCGAGTCCACGAGACTGGTATGGAAGGGATCCCTCCTTTATCTCATACAGAAGGACTGAATTCTGCCAGACACTTCTCATAAAATAAAAGTCTCCAAAATGTAAACAAGAAGAAAACTTCTGTGATTTAATTTACATAGTCTATGATAATACAATATACAGGAAACAATACTTAGTTTCTACTTTTACCAATTACATATTTAATTAATTTTATGTTCACTATTTTCCTTCATTTGAACATTCTTCTGTTCAAATAAATATTTTATCACTGACTGAAATTTAATGTTATCACACAATAAATATTAGCAACTGCGTATAATATATACTTAACTTATATACAATTACCTAATGAGACTATTGTTGGATTTGAAAATGCCAAATCTAGGACATACAGTCCTATGATCTAGTTTTAAATATTTACCATAGAACTTCACACTACTAAAAAACATCTAGCATCTTTTCATCTCTATAGGCCTGCTAAGGAGATATTGAAATATATTATACATATTGAATTCCTTAATAGTTAAACATCCCTAAATTAATACATTTTATTCTTGTTCTATTAATAAAAAATGAAAACCACAAAAAGGTTAAATAGTAAGTTTAGTATCACCTATCAATGAACTAACCAAACTACTAGAAAACAATGCTAATTGCCACTTAGTTATATTTTCTGAGGATACAGTTCCTGTTATAGTAGATTTGAACTAGAAGGAGTAATAAGAAAGTTATATTCAAAATTCTCATAGTTATTCTAGTATTTTTAGTTCTCTAAATTAATTCATAGTTGCCTTTTATAGCATTTTTAAGACTTCAAATTTAGTTGTCATTCATAACACTGAAATATATACGTATGTCCATGTTAATTCAGTTTTCATTAAGGTTTTATAATAGAAATAGGAAATATCTAAATTCTGGATATTGAGGTATGTATTGTCCATGTTTTACATTAAATTGATAACAGTATAAGTACACTGTTGTTATTTCTGGAAATCATTATCAGACATACAATCTCAGTGTTGAACAACATGATAATCAGAGATGCTTTATGTCTTAGTTTAAGTTCTGTGTAGTTGATATTTTACTAGTTTTACAACATGACACTTCTTTTTCTGTCAGTCTAATATTATTAAAGGTGACAATATCACTATATAAGACATTTGAAGTCTTAGCAACAGTAGATGCTCCACTCAAAACGTGAAGTCAAATATATCATAGTTACAACTCATGAAATTTTAACTACTAATTAAACTTTGGTTCTTGCTAATATATTCTTACAAACTAACCAACTTCCCCAAATGTATCAAACATGAATTGTTATTGTGGGGATTAGCAAATATAAAGCTTTTTACAATCTGTAAAAGGAAACACAGAACTGATTCAAACAGACTTCACTATCAATGAATAGTGAAGCTTCATGAAGGTGTTTGGGGATAAGATTTATGTCAACTTGCACAAAGCACAATGAAGAATACCTAAGACATCTTGAAGGCATAACTCAGTCAATGTGTCTTCTTGAAAAGAAATGATCTGTAGGAAGCATAAACTATCAAGAAGAGTAATAGGAAGGTGTAGTCGTAGTTCACATTGTTTCTGTAAGTAGTCAATAAATGGCTTATAATTCTTTTAATTAAAGCATGGTAGAATGCAGGAATTTGGTAATCTGTCTCATAATGCTAATAAGCTAGTAGCAATAAACTTCACTAAATACTAAGTTTGAGAAAATGCTGTGTGGGCAGATGGTAGCTACGAGCCTCAAGTCTCTCCCAGAGCTGCAAGCAATACCATCTGCTACTCTGCTGATTCTCGTTTTCCTCATTGGTATCAAATTTAATGGAAGATCACACTTTACATTCTAATTTCACATCCTGGACACAATGGTGGAATCTGTTTCCTCCCTTGCTGTATACTTTTTCTTGTTAATAAGGGATTTAGTTCTTCCTTAAAAATTCTCCTTGGGAACTTTCACTCTTATACCTCGATACAAAAACAAGAACTAAATTCACCCTCTGTATTAATCAAACCAAGGCACCACATTGAGTAAATGAATAGTGCTTTCCCGAAGAATGCATGTCAGGTAACAAATTGAAATAAAAATAGGGAAGCCTTGCAACTTTCCCAATTTACAACTTTTTTTTGTCTTAATGCATTTTTAGGTCTTTTATGGATCCATGCCCCACGTTGGGCACCAGATGAAGATGGATGCTGTAAAATAATCACACACTAGCTCAGGATTGAGTATAATAAAGGGTTCTTTATTTAGGGATAGATTCTTATATCACAATACTCTGCAAGAACAGTGAAAAAGAACAGAATCAAGCAGCTGGGAGAGAAAGCGAGCACACACTTTATGTTGGCATTTATAGTATAAGAGGTCATGTCCAATTAGGCTGGTATCTTAAAGGCTACTGGATGAAAGAGTTCTCAGAGCATCTCCCCCTTTTGTTTATATAAAAGAGTCCTTAGACTAATCCAAAACTATATACAATAAGGACAAATATCAAGTATAAAAATTAGAATTATATTCCACAGCACCCTATGAGCTTATGGGAGCCATTTCCATTCACACCACCACACTATCTAAACTAGATGAATTCAGTGACMTTCCCAGCCATTTCCATTCACACCACCACACTATCTAAACTAGATGAATTCAGTGACTTTCCCACTAACTGTGAGACTCCATAATATTTCTCACCATAGTATTGGCCAGTTCCTATCTCCTCACTCTTCCTGAGGCTCTTTCCTAGGGTTCAGATAGTTTCTCTATATATGTTTGCTGATGCACACACTCCTGAATGCCCAAAGAAGCCTTTTTGCAAATACTACAAATGATTTATTTTCTCTACCACTTCAGTGGTTTAAATAGGAATGGTCCCTACAGACTCATGTGTTTGAATGCTAGACCTATAAGGAGAGGCACTATTAGGAGGTGTGATCTTCTTGTAGTACGTGTGACCTTGTTGAAAGAAGTATACCACTGTGCGTGCAGGCTTTGAGGTCTTATATGTTTATGTTTTGCCTATTGTGGTACACAGCTACCCTCTGCTGCCTGCAAATCAAGATGTATAACTCTCTTCTCCTTATCCAACATCATGTCTGTTTTCTTGCTGCCATGTTTCCCACCATAATGATAATGGATTAAACCTCTGAACTTTAAGTTATTCCCAATTAATGTTTTCCTTTATAAGAGTAGCCCTTGTCATGGTGTCTCTTTATAGCAACAGAATCCCTAAATAAGACAAAGGTTTGTATCAGGAGTGTGAAATGTGTGACCATATTTTTGCTTGGAGGAATGTAGATTTGGTGAACTTTATTAGAAAAAAATGGTGGAATGCTTTAAGCAGGCCTTAATGGGCTATACAAGTTGAAACATGAAGCTGTGCAGTGGTGGTGCACACCTATAATCGCAAAATTAGGAGGCAGAGTCAGGTGGATCTCTCTATCTCTGTGAGTTTCAGGCCAGCCTGGTCTACAAATCTAGGTCCAGTATAGGTTCAATAGCTACAGTAAAACCCTTGAAAAACAATAAGCACACACACACAAAAACAAAACAAAACAAAACAAAACACAAAAAACCAAGTTGGAACATGGAAGATATGGAAGTGGTGCTGATGGTGATTTGAATTTTGGGGGCATAGATCAAGAGATCTCCTGGGTAAACTGCATGGTGGGGGAAAGAGGGAGATAGGAACACAAAACGATATTTTATAAACGGATGCTCAGAATTTGTGCACATTATTGAGTACATCAACACAAATGTAACTGAAATCAAAAGGGGGAGGAATAGAAACAGAAGCAGAAATTATATTCAAATAACAAACACAGCTTCCCAAATACAATGAAATACAGTTACTTATATAACCTAAAAGCTCAAAAATAAAAGTCAAAGTTAGTACAAATAGGGATACTCAGAGAAATACTGCTTTTAAATATTTAAGAATATGCTGGGCAGTGGTGGTGCCCACCTTTAATCTCAGCACAAAGGAGGCAGAGGCAGGAGGATCTCTGTGAGTCAGAGGCCAGCCTGGCCTAAAAGAGCTAGTTCCAGGACAGTCTCCAATGCTGCAGAGATACCTTGTCTCAATAAACAAAAACTAGTAATAATTAAGAAGACTATGAAAAAATCTGAAATCCTCAAAAAGAACATTTTAGGTAAATCATATAATTCACGGTATCATATACAACTGACATATGACATATGACTAATCAATAGAATCAAGGAGAACAGAATGTGAGCAATGACATTCAAAATACAAGCTAAAAAGCCATCCAGATTTTCTGTATTTATGCAACTGTCCTTAAAAAATGAAGTTGAAACATACTCAAGGTAACAAAAAGCCAGAAATTCAAATACAGTAGTAGCTGATAATTCCTTAAATCACTTCAAAAACAGGGGGACACATAGTTTCTCTTATTTATCTTCTTTACTCTGTTACTAGAAACAAAATTTCCCCAAGCAATAATTCCACTATATGCATGCCAATAGAGAAATGGCTGTCAACTTTCTCAGTGACGAGACCCTTAAATACAGGCCCTCATGTGTGGTGACCTCCAGCCATAAGAGTATTTCTTTGTTGCTTCATAACTGTAATTTTGCTACTTTTATAAATGGTAACATAAATTCTGTTTTCCCATGGTCTTAGATGACCACATCAATCCTAAAAGGGTCAGGACTCAGATCTTAAGAACCATTGTTCTAGGGGAAGTGAATGTAAATTTGATAATTTCGTATTTTTCACTAAAATACTAGCTATTCTAATATTATAATATTGTTGAAAATATCAATCTGTTGTTTTGTGATGAGATATGTGCTATATGCAAAGAAATATCAAAAATGACAGGAAAAATAAAATCGACATATTAACTAAACTTAACTAAAATTAATTGCAATATTAGTAACAAAATAAGAATTTCATAATAATAAAATTGTTAATATGTAAATAAAGTAATTTAATAGAAGAACATTATTCTGAAATGAAAATCCAGACACACAAAGCAAAAACAGAAATACAACACAACAGCTATAATTGAGACAAATTACATGCAAATTTATAGAAAATTATTAGCTAGGTTTTACAAAAAATAAGTGTTATTTTAAATTTATACAAACTACACATTAAATTTTAAAATCAATATAAATACTTATAAAATATATTAAATATAAATTTAAATATTGGAAAGTGTATCCTTAGCCTACAATAAAATTTAAGTAGGAATTAAGAATTGGAGAAAATCTTGACATCCTAAAATAATAAAAAAGTCAATCTGCAGATTTATACCTAAATTATTATTCAAATAGCATTAATGAGAAAAAAATGAGCATCCCGTTAGAAGTAGCAAACAATAGGTCAAAACTATGAACTGACCAACAGTAGTATTATATAAAACACATGATATGATGCTTAATGTTTCAGAGAAATAATAATTATAAATAACTTAGAACATTAGTATATCAGAAAAAGGAAGAGTAAATTGATTTTAGAACAAAGACTCATGAAGTGGAGGCTAAGGAATCAAAAGTTCAGGATCAGCTTAGATAGCTAATAAGACCATACCCTAAATTTAAAAAATGAGAAAAAGAAAAGGATTGAAAAAGTAGCTATATTTCTGGGTTATAACACATGTCTTACATGTTTGAGACACTGTAACCATCTCCAGTATTACAGCAAATAAACAAAACATAAAAATACTATCTATCTATCTATCTATCTATCTATCTATCTATCTATCTAAGATGCATGATAAATAAATGTTTCAGAAACACCTAGCATGTGGTCTTACTATTGAATTACAGAAACAGTTTAAAGAAAAAAATTATAAAAATATTTAACAATCTCTTGAGTTATGTATAGGAGTTCTGTGTCATTCTGAAGGCTAAAGTCACCATAACAAAAGAAAATAACAGACCAATATTCCACATGAACAAAATTTGAAAAAATATCCCTACTTAAACTAATAGTTCTAAACTCTTATTGTACATACTATTAAAAATGGATTTTGGTGTAACTGCTAGAAATTAAGGTAAGAATGACATTACAAGATAAATTTAATAGACATAATTAAAAAATATAGGAAAAACCTACATGGTAATTTCAATGCATATAATAATATTTGACCAAGCTACACAAAAGAAATTCTGAAAAATTAAAAAGAAAATTTGATCTATCCTACAAAGACACCTATGAAAACCTTCCATTCAACTGCATACTTAAGCATGAACAATTAATTCCTTCATTTCTGAGACATAGAAGAAGGAGCAATAATATTGGTTCCATTTAGCCGTAGTCAGAATGACTATACTTACGAAAATAATAAAAACGCATAGAGTTTTCATATAATCAACCTATTTGACTCCTGGCTATACAAACCAGGAAGATAAATCAGTATATTATAGTGATGCCTGTACAACTATGTTATTGCAACATAGTCAGTCTACATATCCATCAAGAGGTGAAAGGATAAGAAAATGTGCTGTATAGACACTATAGGGATTTCATTCTGCTCTAAAGGATGGTTCTAGACATACTTATTTAAAACAAAATAAACCAGATACAGAAAGATAATAATCACAGCTTTCTTCTTACACATGCTGCCTAAAATTTGTCTATAAAAGTAGAAATGGAATTATTTGGTGAAAATATGAGAATAGTTGTAGAACATTGGAGGAAGACAGGAGAGAATCATGGTTAGAATGTGGTCAAACCACACAAGCTATCATTGGAGTTTACTGTTTCATTTTTTAACCTAAAAATATATATTGAAAGAATATTCTCTATGTTTTAGATTTCCTTAAAGTCCAATGAAGATAAAAATCAAAATGAAGCAAAAGATAGAAGCTTAAAAAGAGAAAATAAAATTCTTTATATTTCGTGATGGCATGGTTTATAGGTAAAAAAAACTATGACACTTACACACAATTATACTTAGCACATGACATTAACAAACTCATGGAATATAATGTTAAACAGATACAAAATCAATTTCAACATGCTTGTAGAACAGGCTAAAAATTCTTTGCATAAAAGCATTAAATTAACAAAATTTTATATTCAAACAAACTTAGAAAATACCACCTGCAAGACTTGTTTATTGATAACTTCAAAACACTTTTCAGAAAAACTAAAGGAAATCAAAGCAAATGAAGAGACCCTTCATGTTATGAAAAGACAATTCATTACCAATTGATTTATAAATTCAATACAATCCATATCATGATCCCAACAGAAATTTTATTGAATTTGACAAATTGAGCTCAGAATTTATATAGAAAGAAAAATAATCAGTAACAGACAAAATAATTCAGAAAGAGAAGAAAATGTTGGAGAAGTTAAACTAATTACAATTTCAGAATTGACCACAAAGCACAATAAACTCTAGACTATTCAGCTGGTGAGAATATTAGTGTACAAACCAATGGGAAGAGCAGATGGTCTGCAGTAAATGTCTGCATGTAAATGTTAGTGATTTTTAGTAAAGGAATCAATTCAACTTAATGTGGACAAACTATTTCAACACACATTTGGGTTTTAATCATATATCCATATAATAAAATAAATAATTACATATTTTTATTTGTTTCAACATCATGAGGCATAAGAAAAGCTAAGTTCTCTCAAATATATATTTGATAAATGTAAATATAAATGTAGACTATGTGGAGAATTATTATACAAACTTAAGACAATATTTTTATTTAAGAGAATAGAAAATTACAACATTTATCAAATCAAAGAAAACATCACTAGCTAATATAAAATGAAAGACAATATTAGTAGTCATTAAAGAAACACAAAATAACTTCTTGATAGAAGGACTGAAGATCTAGCTCTTCAGTTAAGAGTACTTGCTTCTGAGACCTAGTTTCATTTTCCAAACATTCATGGAAGCTCACAACTGTGTGCCACTCCAGTTCCAGGGATCTGGACCCTTGCTGCTGAACTCCAAAATCTCCAGGCACACACGTAACACACATACAATGCAAGCAGATGAAACACCCAGGCACAATGGAATAAGTAATTTAATCTTAAATTCTGGATAAAATGACCAACTGCACACTGTCATGACTATAGCCAAAATATAGACAATACTAAAATTGGGAAATATGTAGAGACTGGAAATTGTTGGTTTCGCCATTGAAAATATATTTCCCAGGCACTTGAAAATTTTTCTCTGTCATTTTTAAGTTTAAATACATATTATTTGAATATTAAGCCTTCGTTTATATGAAAGCAAATAGTGCCCTACTTGTAACTGCACGAACTAATTAAATGTGTATAAAAGCTGTATTCTTCATAGTCTGTATATGTAAACAACTACGTATCTATTAGTATGTGTATACATATTAAATTTCACTGTAACCATATGAGTGAATGCTGTTATTTATTAAAAAGAAATGAACTAATGATTCATGTAACAACATGCATATATTTTAACATACCTACTCTAAGTAGATAGAATGAACACAGAGAGTATACTGAAAATATAAACGTATAAAACTCCAAAAATAATAAACCAAATAAGTGTGACAGAAAATTTGTTTCATTTGTGAGCTGTAAAGGAAACTTCAGACTTAGGACAAGAGAGATGACAGGGCCGTAAGGAAACTTTGAAAGCAGATTCCACTATTTCAGTTGCTACAGTTCCACAGATGTGTTTGTGTGTGTGTGTGTGCTTGTGTGTGTTTATATTTGTATGTCAAAATAAAGAAATTAGGACAGTGTGTTAATTGTATTTCCTAAAACATTAGAAATAATATGTCTAGTCTATTTCCCTACTGTAAGATGTCAAAGTGATGAAATACGGTGTCCAATCCTGTGAAAGCTCACCTCTTCACCCCTGAACATATAGAATTACAGACCTTTACAGAGGAATAGAAAAGTTACTTAAGGTCCAATTTCTCTGCTGAATTGAAGAGTTGTTTTACCATAAAGCCTACTTTGAGTGTCCTAAAAATATCAACAAGTTTTAAAATTTCCGAAAGTATAGTAGGAAGGACAGACTGACTTTACTTTCTTCTGATTTTTTATATGACTTGTTCATGGAGAGCATTTTTTTAATGGACAAGAGAATTTAGTTTAACAGATTTAAAAAGGTTATTTTTATGGTGTGAAACTTCATATGAAATGAAGAATGACAAAATGAGTGAAGAGAACACTGGCCCTAACTAGTAAGGACATTGGTATTAGCACTACACAACAATCCACACATGGGCAAGAGAACTTCATTCTCTAGATTGTATCTTACGCTATAAAAGGCTGTATTTTATCAGATAATGGGAAAATACTGTCTACCTCTGATATTATATTTCCAGAAGGCATTTAGGATATGAATGCTGGAATTCCAATTACCACATTTTAGATATGCAGGATTTTGCCAGTTTTTTTCAAACGATTTCATTAGAGTTAGAGTTTTAGAAATCACATGTTTTAGAAATACAATTTTGATAAAATAATATGGTACATAATATGTCAACAGTATACCTTTCAACACCATATACATACATGTTCATATGATAAAAATTCTATTTCAAGATGAAAATTAGTAAGTTCTTCCCAACCAAATACACATCAGTCTTCTTTTCAATATCTTTATTTTATTATTATTAAAAATTTCCACCTCCTCCCATTTTCCTCACCCTCCCCCCACTCCCCCTCCCTGTCCCTTTCTAGTCCAAAAAGCAGTCAGGGTTCCCTGCCCTGTGGGAAGTCCAAGGTCGTCCCCCTCCATCGAGGTCTAGGAAGGTGAGCATCCACACACACTAGGCTCCCAC
>LOEQ01009354.1:42257-52921 GCA_001685075.1 Bramus lutescens
AGACAATTGTCACACAGCAATCCCCCCTTTTTTGGGTGAATGTCGAGGTAGCAAGATGTCTCTGTTAACTTAGGTAATATTATATCCTTCTGGGGTCTTTGATGAAGTTGAAGAATAGAGAGTTATAATTATAGCTTTTCTTTGTTATGATAAAAATAAAGTAGATATAAATGTTGTAACTATAATTTTGCTTGATAGCTGTTTTGTTATATGTAAGTTTACTATGTTAAATTTAAAATCTTTTTTATTTAGACAGAAAAGGGGAGATAATGTGGGAAGTCCTTCTGTATATGTATTGCTCTTATTGTTTAATGAATAAAGAAACTTCTTAGGCCTGTGATAAATGCAGAGAGGAGCTAGGCAGGAAAACTAAACTGAATGCTGGGAGAAAGAAGGTGGAGTCAGTGAGAAGTCATGGAGCTGCCAGAGAAGAAAGAGGTGAGTTACCAGATAGAAACTTGCTAGTAAGCCATGAGCTTCTTGATAAAATATAAAATAATAGCAATGGGTTAATTCAAGATAAAAGAGTTAGCCAGAAATACTATTAAGCTATTGGCAAAACAATATTGCAATCAATACAGATTTCTGTGTGATTACTTTGGGAGTCTCACTGGCCAGAAAACAAACAAGCAGCCTCCAACAACAAACTGTCATGCCAACATGGAGCTGACTACATCCATATAAGAAAGCCTGAGAGAGTCTAAAAAGGAATTCTAGATACAAAAGAGCAGAATTAAGCATGTTTTTTTTTTGGTAGCAGTGTTTTCTCAGGTGGATTCTGTTTGCAAGAAGCAAGCAGAGGCATGATTTTTTAAGAGAAGGCTTCCTGACTCAGTGGTACCAATAAAAACTGTGTGGTTCCTTTAAGAAGGCTTCCTGGTCTGTGCTAGTTGTAGGAACAACTTTGACTCTTTTGGAACGTATGTCTATAGAGCATTTAAATGGGTTTGTGACCAGCATGCTATAAATTGCTTACTAGTGACACAGACCCCATGTACCTTGGATCTGGGGCAGAGAGAATGGCTCTCAGAGGCAATGAACATGTGTCTGGCATGTTGGACTGGGTGGAACAAGCAAGGAAGACAATGCAGTTGGTCCGAGAAATGCACACTTAGCTTTTTTTAAAGTGCTTTGGACCAGAAAATTATTACATATATACAATAAAGACAGATTCAGATTAAAAAAAATATCAAATTGGGTCACAGTGTCGGATAAATGTATGTGGGCTTTGGACAGAGAATAGAAAGACAATAAAGGATTATAAAAAGAAGTAAATAGTTTTTTTTAATGAAAGAGTCTTGAAGGAGACAGTACAGAAAGTCAAAGATTAAAGGAGTAAAGGAAAATAAGACATGTAAAGTTGGAATACACACTGGGAGTCTGGATTATGTATACTATTGTGTTTTCTTTGAATTTTTTTAGTGTGAATGAGCTAAGTACAGAGAGACATTTTATTGTATGCACTGCTAAACTAAACCAACACATACAATTAAAAGTATTTTGACTTCAAAATTTGGGTCTAAATATAAGTTGCTTTGGAAAAGAGGTTCTTCTTTTGTTTCCACAGGAGATGAGAAGCTATGGATTCCTTCCAGACTAATGTGGTTTGATAGACCAAGATCCCCCAAAAGGTGGCCATGAACATCCCCAAAAATTACTTTGCCCAGCAATATGCAGGAAGCAGTTTGGAGAGTCTAAGCCCAAATTCCCAGATATTGTTTATAAATGTTTGTTTACATTTAAAGGGGGAAATGGTATAGAGATTTTAATTGGTGTAGATCTTGGTTTATTGATACAAATTTAAGTTCAATTTTGTTATATATATATATATTTCTACTTTTCATTATGATATTGTGTTTGTGCAACACATTTAAATGTAATGTATTATTAAGAAATACAGATCAATAGATAGTCATCTATAAAAGTATAGCTTGTAGCCATGTTAGTCAGGTTTTCTAGATATATAGAGAAATATTTTAGTTANAAAGAGTCTTGAAGGAGACAGTACAGAAAGTCAAAGATTAAAGGAGTAAAGGAAAATAAGACATGTAAAGTTGGAATACACACTGGGAGTCTGGATTATGTATACTATTGTGTTTTCTTTGAATTTTTTTAGTGTGAATGAGCTAAGTACAGAGAGACATTTTATTGTATGCACTGCTAAACTAAACCAACACATACAATTAAAAGTATTTTGACTTCAAAATTTGGGTCTAAATATAAGTTGCTTTGGAAAAGAGGTTCTTCTTTTGTTTCCACAGGAGATGAGAAGCTATGGATTCCTTCCAGACTAATGTGGTTTGATAGACCAAGATCCCCCAAAAGGTGGCCATGAACATCCCCAAAAATTACTTTGCCCAGCAATATGCAGGAAGCAGTTTGGAGAGTCTAAGCCCAAATTCCCAGATATTGTTTATAAATGTTTGTTTACATTTAAAGGGGGAAATGGTATAGAGATTTTAATTGGTGTAGATCTTGGTTTATTGATACAAATTTAAGTTCAATTTTGTTATATATATATATATTTCTACTTTTCATTATGATATTGTGTTTGTGCAACACATTTAAATGTAATGTATTATTAAGAAATACAGATCAATAGATAGTCATCTATAAAAGTATAGCTTGTAGCCATGTTAGTCAGGTTTTCTAGATATATAGAGAAATATTTTAGTTAGAAAATATTCTTCAAATCATTCAGAGACATTCAGAATATGACATTTAAAATGTTTTAAGAACTTCGGATTTTTTATGACAATGAGACACATCTGCTACTGGAAGCACCAATCTACTTCAAGAAGATGATGGGCATCGAAGAGGCTCCTTATGAAATNGCTTGTAGCCATGTTAGTCAGGTTTTCTAGATATATAGAGAAATATTTTAGTTATAAAATATTCTTCAAATCATTCAGAGACATACAGAATATGACATTTAAAATGTTTTAAGAAGTTCGGATTTTTTATAACAATGAGACACATCTGCTACTGGCAGCACCAATCTACTTCAAGAAGATGATGGGCATCGAAGAGGCTCCTTATGAAATTTGTTAGCCATTTGGGTAAGAAACTGCTCTTGACTGAACTATATGAACTGAATATGCAGGATCCACACTAAAATGACTGCTAAACTTGCCTAAAGGTGAGATGGTCCTTCAGGTTTCCTGCTTCATGAAATAACAAAAAGAATCTGCTAGACATTCAGCAGGACACAGAAGAAAGTGACTGACAAACTGCCAATATAAATGGAACTGTCTTTGAAATTTCCTGCTTTATGGAAAAGTTAGACAGACACTATAATCCTGTAGGCTGAATATGGATGCCACAATGGTACAGAAGACCTTTCGGTGACTGTACAGGTAGTGAGATGTCTCTGTCAATTTTAGAGTTTTGGAAGTTGCTTATAATGCACTTACTGTTTACTTAGATAATATTATATCCTTCTAGAGTCTTTGATGGAGTTGAAGAATTTATAGTTATAGTTTTCCTTGTTGTAACTGTAATTCTTGCTTGATACCTGTTTTGTTATATGTAATTTTGNGCTATCGGCCAAACAGTATGGCATATAATATAGATTCTATGTGATTAGTTCATGTCTGAATAGCCAGGAACAAACAAACAGCCTCCCCCATATTTCAAGGTTAGCATCAGTTATTCACCTTTTTTCTTGCTCTGCATAGGGTGATCATCTTTGGGTGTGTTTGACAGCCTTATGTTAACATCTCATTGCCAAGGTTTCAGTCTTTGTCAATATGTTATGATAAACAGCAGAATCTCTGTTCTCAAAAGCAACTCATTTACCTATGCCAAAATTTTGTACATGCCAATTAATTGAAATCACTTAATTTCATTCAAATTTGTGGGTAAATGTTTTAGAGTCAGCATTCCCATAATAACATTTGAGTAGTATTCTTTCTTAAGAAAAACCTGCCAAAGAGTCAATTAAATCTAGATTTGGGATTGGAATGCGGGGAAGGAAATATTATGCTTGCATATACTCTCCATATTTAAGAGACAGTAGTACTCCAGGATGCATGACCTATCTCTAGTGTCATCTACAGGGCTACTCAACGTGGTCTTGGTTAATACAGTCTTAAACATAACAGGGTCAAATAGCATCACCAGTGTAAGAGAAATGTCATAAGTGTCAGTGCTTTGACATGAATAGTTCAGATAAAGAATATGACTCATTCTCTCATTGACAGAAAGATAAAATTCTTTCATAATTAGATTTGTGGTTTTCAGAAATCAATATTTATATGGCTGTATCTAGAAAAAACTAATTGCTCTTTTTTATTCCCCTGGATGTTGGTCGAGGGAATTCGTTAAAAGAATATAAATATTTGAGAATTAAGGTGAGTAGACAAAGGTGAATTCAATAGAGTGTCACAAAGTTAATAGGATAAAAACTGTGCAAATAACTTAGTTGAACTTTCATGTAACAACTTCCTAATGATGATACTTATATGCAATGTGCCTAATATTTAAGGACAATATTAATATCACTAATCAATTTTATTATATATGATAAGAATCCCAGAGGTTATGCTGACTTTCAAAATGTTTACTCTGAATTGGCCTGGTGAACTAATAGCCAGTTTTTAATCTTTCCAGATTTGTTTCTCTCTGTTTCCCAACAAACAAGCTGGCGAGAAATGGTTTGGAAGGACAGACAGTATCTGTTCTCAGGAAAAAAAAAGTAATAAATATAAATATAAAAACACATTATAAGATATCATAAGAAGTCCTTAAAGAAATTGAAATGTGTCAAAATATACAAGAGAAATCTAGAAAAACATGTCTCCTTGGGTAGAAGGATTCTCAAAGGACCCACGGCTAGCATAACAAGAGGCAAAACACCTGCAGAGGAAAAGGACAGCTAGGTCTGAGGAGATTCAGTTTGTATGGAGAGAATGACCTTTATGTAATGAGCCCGTACTTATGTAATGAGTCTTTTGGCCAGCAACCCAGTGATGCCTAAGTGAAGCTGGAAACATACAGCAAACTAGAATCTATTGGCATTTTGGGTCGTTTCTGGATCTTGATCATCACAATCAGCAATAGTTTCTTCGAGACAAATAACTGTTCCTCTCATCTCAGGAACACCCTGCCTACCCATTTCTAGAGAATTGTTGGAAATGTTGTACATTGATATTAGTGACTCCTTTATGATTAGTTTTAAATATAATTGGCAGTTTTAGAAATCTCTGTTTCAGGTAATATCTTAAAAAATTTAGAAAAAGATTATTGAGAGCTGTATTTACTTTCCATTCAAGGTAGAGAGTTTATGCTTTATCCCAACTAATACACATAAATTCAGGAATGGAACAATATTATACAATCTTTTTTCTTTTGTTTGTCTAGACAATAAAAATAAGTCATGGTCTATGAGATACTGAAGTATTTCTATTTATACAATGATAATTGTTTGTTCCTCTTTTTAAATTAAAACTTTATTATAGATAACTTGCAAATAAAAACTAACAAACCAAAATTAATCAGACTCAGAGTCTATACATCTCTAAGAACTTACTTTTCAGTTAGGCTAATCATTCTGATGCTGTAAATCTAGGAACAAAACAGTTACTAAATAAGAGTTAATCAATAACTACAAGAAAATGAGTAAAGTCTGCATAACTATGAAGTTTTAGTCCACAACTTACCTTATTATAGTATTGTATCTCCTAGTATGTATTTGGTTATGTCTCAAAAATACACAAAATATACTTATTATCTAACATTTAAATGTGCAACATAATGAAGGATTATAATGCTGTATATTTTGGGATGGAATTTTAATAGAAAACATTAGAACATTGAAATTTGAACTTTAGTATCAATCTGTATGTACACATGTATTTTTAGCATGTGCCATGGAACACACAAATCTAGAAAGATGTGCACTTCAATTAAATAAAACATTTCCTACTATTTGTCTGAGAAAAGATAAGAATTGAAATACCTAAGTGATATATAAATATATAAATCCTTTGTGTGAATGTAATAAACATGATTATCAATTTTGTATATATTATTATTTTCAAGTTTGGCTTTTCCCCTATTTTATTATTTTAAATATACAGTTTACCATACAATACACTCTTTATTTTATGTGATAGAGCTGCAAAATGAAGGTGCTTATGTTAGAGGATTTGTGAGACTCTGTCAACACATAGTGTGTTAATGATGTGAAGGGAGGATTATTGTGTTAATGCATTATATTTATTTTACTCTAAAAATTCTATAGGACATACTTATAATTGCAGCAACACATAATAAAAGATGCTTAACAAAATACTGACTTCTATATTAGTTAGCCTAGACTATCCTTTTTGAAGTCACAGGTGGAGGATGTCACCATGATCCAAACACTCATCTTTATTAGCACGTGTTACTCACTTATCTTCACAGTCGTTTTAAGCAACCAGAATTGTTATTATTCAGACTGTAAATATGCAAAAATTGAGAGATGCATTGTCTTGCTACATGGTCAGTGTCATGGTGAACAAATGAACAATCACAGAACTTAAAAATATGCCTTACAATGTTCTCCATACAAACTAAACCTTCATGTTATACCTAAGAAATTTTAAAAGTTAATCTTTATTATTGGTAGTCTTTCCATTTATTTTGTAAGTTACCCCCAAAAGGAAGCAACTAGATATTTTTCAATCTTAGAAACACATAGTACTAAGTTTGTGTTTGTATTTTTCTTAGAGATAACCAATTAATCTTTGATTTTCATCTGAGAAATCACTGGAACATGAAAAATGTATTTGTGGAACCTGGCAGGGACTTCAGGCCCCAGCAATGAGGATATGACTCAAGCTAACAAAGAGACTTAGTGTGAAAGAAAATCATTGCGAAGGAAAACATGAAAACATGAGAGTCTTCATGAGCTGTTCTCTTCCTCATTACCATGTCTATTGGTTCTTGCTCAAGTAATCTTTAGGCATCCATGTTGGTGTGTGTCTTCTAGAAATATCATGAAAACTGCAACTATGAGTTCTCATCAGTGTTTTTTATCCTTTACCAAATGCTTCAAAATGAGTCCACTTGAAAAGCTGTAATTAGTCCTTCACCTAGCTGTCCATGCATCATGAGTACAGGATTCTGTTAATTAAATGAAGCTGGAAGTGACAGGACACTAAATCAAGCATATCATATGAAGAAGAATGGCATCAAACATACATTCATAAGCATTAGAATTTTTCTAGTAGAGTTGTTCTGAGAATATTTTGCCAGACCACTGGAGCTGTTGAATTTGGGTTTTTTTTAAGCTTTATATTTTACATATGTATATCTTCTCAAGCATTGGCGAAGTAATTGTAAAATATGTAACTAAGGCAATCCTTATCTTGAGAGTTTCATAGAGCTCAATGGATAATCTTGTTAAAATTTGACAAAATGTTTAATGTCAAATTTATCTAGAGTGCTTGTGGTGTCGTTATACTATATCAGATGTTGAGCTGTAATTATTGCCTCTGTTTTGAATGTTTTCTAATTTTGAGTATGCTGTGACAAGCATCTAATTTTGACATTGCCCCCTATATGCAAATAAGTGCTGAAATCATGGTCTGGAACATAATTAATTGCTAATGAAGAAACTGAAATTTATTCCTCAGTGAGGTACTACACTTAAAATCTAGAGTTCTTGTGGAGATTAACAGGGTCTTCTTTCTGCTGCCATGAAGAAGACATAGGAAAATATCTTTAATGTTTAGTTTATTCTTTTAAATTTGTTTTAATATTCAGGAAATTTAGTAAATGAGATTCTATTTGAGTCATCTCAACTCTCTCCTCCCACTCCTCCTGTGCTCTTGTATCCCTCTCAAATTCATGACTTTCTTCTTCGATTATTATGGTTTTAGACACACACACACACACACACACACACACACACACTTAGTTTGCTTATTCCGTTTGGTTTGCTAATATATACATGTATTTAGAGATGACAGTTTGTGATTGGATAACTAATCTATTAAGTGGCTCATCTCCAGAGAAAACTTAACCTTCCTCTTTTGACAGTCATCAATTGCCTGATGATCTCCGTCTGGCTGACCTTCTGAAACTCTCCCCTTCCACACTGGTAATATGGTCTGATGTTAACATTATTTTGGTCTCTTTTGGACAATCATATTGTTGAGATTTCATGGATATAGCATTTCTATCATATGCAGAAGAAACTACCTATAAGCATACATTTTGGCCTTCTGGTTTATAAACATCTGTTCCCATCTTCTGAGATATTCTGTAATTCATAGACTCAAGAGTTTCATTGTAGATGAACCAATATGTGTTTTGTATATATAGAAAGTTTTTAAGGGGGAGAATTTTGTTATTAACAGTGTGGGGAAAATGAACTCAGCACTACCTGAAAAAAACAATATGAGAAATACAATTCTTACTGACTTAGTAACTTTACTAATTAGTATATTTACTAATTTAGAAGAGCTATAATTTAGATGTATAACAGTATCCACCAAGCAATATTACAATAATTCTTGGCTTTTTAATCAAGCTTTATAAAAATAAACCCATGAATAAATATAAAATAAATACACAATAGCTTGCATGTTGGGTTATATGAGTACTGTTTTACAAAGTNAGAAGAAACTACCTATAAGCATACATTTTGGCCTTCTGGTTTATAAACATCTGTTCCCATCTTCTGAGATATTCTGTAATTCATAGACTCAAGAGTTTCATTGTAGATGAACCAATATGTGTTTTGTATATATAGAAAGTTTTTAAGGGGGAGAATTTTGTTATTAACAGTGTGGGGAAAATGAACTCAGCACTACCTGAAAAAAACAATATGAGAAATACAATTCTTACTGACTTAGTAACTTTACTAATTAGTATATTTACTAATTTAGAAGAGCTATAATTTAGATGTATAACAGTATCCACCAAGCAATATTACAATAATTCTTGGCTTTTTAATCAAGCTTTATAAAAATAAACCCATGAATAAATATAAAATAAATACACAATAGCTTGCATGTTGGGTTATATGAGTACTGTTTTACAAAGTATTTTTGTCTCTACTCTTTTCTTGGAAGATGCARGTATTATGCTGMTTTAAATATAAMAACTATTTTATATTTAAGTACCACATATTACTCCTCATATTACCTAAAAACTATATCTATATGCTTATATATTATATTAATATTAAAATATATTCTGAAAAAAAGATTTACAAAGAGTTGGAATATAAAAAATTAAGTTCTCAAATTGGAAAAAATTCAATTTATTTCATTTTCATTTTTTGCCTGGCTGTTTAAGATTTACATTATATTCATATTTTAGAAATTCCTTTATTCAGTTCTTATGTCTCATAGGAGAATTTGTTCTTGCAAGCAGTAAAACTTCACCTTTGAAGTCATTTCATTGAAAAAAAAGTTCCTTAGACAAAGCTGTTGTTCATTAATTCCTGGTGGAAAGCTGGAAACACTATCTCTTTCATTGTCCTATTATTGACAATATACTTCTTTTTCTCACATAATATATCCTGACTATAGTTTCCTTAACTCTGTTCCTCTCTGGGTCTCCCAACCTCCCCTCTCGTCTAGGCCATGCCCTTTTATCTCTGCTTAGGAAACTAACAGCCTTATGGAGATAATGTAAAACTGAATAAAGTGTCATATAATATGACAAAAAACTAATACATCAAAATTGAACAAAACAAACCATCAGAAGGAAAATAGTCCAAAAGAAGGCATGGAAAACAGAGGGCCATTCATTTATACTGCCAGGAATCAAATAAATATACTAAATTAGAAGCCATAATGTATAAGAAAAGGACCTGATGCAAACCTGCACAGGCCCTGTGAATACTACCTCAATCTCTACATGTTTATATGAGCTTTGGTCATGTTGATTTAGAGGGCCTTATATTCTTGGTGTCATCCATCCCCTCTGGCTTTACACTCTTGCTTATCCCTCTTTTACTAGGTTCACTGAACCCTGAAGAGAGAGATTTGATGGATACATACCACTTAGGGCTGACTGTCCCTGAACGATGTTTGGCTTTGGGTCTCTGTATTTGCTCCCATCTGCTGTAGGAAGAAGCTTCTTTGATTATGGTTAAGTAAGGTACTGATCTATGAGTATAAGAAAATGTCTCTAGGAGTCATTCAATTGCTATGTTATCTTTTTAACAGAAATATTGGGCTTTACCTTAGTTTCCTGATCTATCTAATTCAGGATCTTAGTCACCCAAGCAATATCAGATCTGAATTTCATCTCATGAAGTGTGTCCTAAGTCAAATCAGATATTGTGTGGTTACTCCAAAAAGGTTTGTGCTACCAGCTCACTTAGTATATCTTGTATGTAGAACATCATTGTAGATCCAAGGGTTTGAGACTGGTCTGGTATACAGATTACATTTCTGAACCAAAGACACTAAAACATACAAGTGAAGGTTCTAGATAGGCACCATGTTGACTTCTCAATATTCAGTGAGTTCTGTAGGTGTTGTCTTCAGCAATTGGTTCTTGCTGTGAGTTTATAGAGAGCAAGCTCTAGTTTTGGCAACAACTTAAGAACTCTTTGGTCAAACACTCAATTAAAAATTCAGTCTTGGGCCTGGAAGCATCATTCTTTGACAAGAGGTGACCATTTTGAATTCTGTCAGTTTTAGTGGGATATTCTTCAT
>LOEQ01009354.1:53192-72459 GCA_001685075.1 Bramus lutescens
TTAGCCCCAAACATATGTAACCTCTGTGTCTCTATGGATTATAGCTTCGTTATCCCTGACTAAACAGCTACTATCCACATATAAGTGAATACATACCATGCTTGTCTATCTGGTCTAGGATACTTCACCCAGGATGACTTTATCTAGTTCCATCCATTTACCTGTGAATTTCATGACTTCAATATTTTTAATGAATGGTTAATATACTTCATTGTATAAATACAACACATTGTCTTCATCTATTCTTTTGTTCAGGGACATCTAGGTTGTTTTCAATTTCTGGCTATTGTGAACAGAACAGCAATAAAAAATGGTTGAATGCAATGCAATCCTAATAAGTCTTATTAAATAAAATTCCCTAGTCAGATATTAGATGGTTAAAGCTGAAAGATAATAAAAGTAAAGGAGCCAGCCACTAAAGAAAACTTTTCCTTCTTCTGGATCCTCAGACCAAAGTGGGCAAGATCCTGCCTCCATGAATCCTCAGACTGAATGTCATCTCTACAAAATCTCAGGCTGAATCTTGAGCTCCTGCCTCCTCCAGTTTACATTCCTCTCTCCATCCAGCCATATTACTTTCGGTTTCCATGTCCCTAATGCTGGGATCAAAGATATGATCCTCCACCACTTGACTCTGTTTCTCTATTAGATTCTTTCAGTACCAAGTAGCCCAGGGTGGCCTTGAACTCACAGATATCTGTCTACCTCTGTCTCCAGAGTGCTGAGATTAAAGGTGTTTGCCACCACTGCCTGGCCTCTATGGCTAGTTAGCACGGCTTGCTCTACACTCTGATCTTCAGGCTAACTTTGTTTATAAAAATACAAACAAACTATCACCACAATTGAACAAGTGCCTCAGTGGTAAAATGAAATGTCTTTTGGGTTTATGCCTCATAGTGATATTTTATTTATGTTTTAATAAATAAATTTTGCCTGAAAATAGAGGGCAAAACTAAGCCACTGGAGGCCAGGCAGTGATGTCATACACCTTTATCTCAGGGTTTGGGAGAAGGAGGCAGATGGCTCTCTGTGAGTTCAAGGTCACCATGGGCTACACAAGATCAATGCAGAAACAGATCAAGGTGGCTCACACCTTTAATCCTAGTACTAGGGAGTCACACACCTAATATCAGCATTGAAGGGGAATATAAAATGGGAGAAGAGAGAGGCTCAGGGCACATTCTGCAGTAGTACAACATTGGTAGAGGTAAGAACTCTCTAGTGGCTTGGCTGTTTTGTTTTTCTGATCTTCAGCTTGGAGCCCAAATATGTCTCTGGGTTTTTATTATTTGTTGCTACAATGCCTAAGAGTGATATAGCTGGATCTTGAAGTAGATCAATTCCTTTCTTCCTGAGGGATTGCCGCACTAATTTCTATAGTAACTGTACAAAGCATTCCCACTAGCAATGGAGGAGTGCTCCACTTACTTGATACCTGCACCAACATGAGCTGTCACTTGCATTACTGATTTTAGCCATTCAAATAGATGTATGATGGATTCCTAAAGAAAATTTTGTTTTCATTTCTCTGATGGCTAGGGATGCTGAAAACATTTTTGTTTCTCATCCATTAAAGTATCCACTTTGGAGAATTCTGTTTAGATTTGTACCCAATTATTTTTATTGATTTTATTGAGCTATACATTTTTCTCTGCTCCCATTCCCTTCCCCTCCCCTCCCCTTCAACCCTCACCCACGGACCACATGCTCCCAATTTACTAAGAAGATCTTGACTTTTTCTACTTCCCATGTGTATTAGATCCATGTATGTCCTTCTTAGGGTCCTCATTGTTGTTTAGGTTTTCTGGGATTGTGATTTGTAGGCTTTTTTGTTTTATGTTTAAAATCCAATTTTATGTGAGTACATACAATAATTGTCATTTTGGGTCTGGGTTACCTCACTCAATATGGTGTTTTCTAGATCCATCCATTTGCCTGGAAATCTCAAGATGTCATTATTTTTTCCTGCTGTGTAGTAATCCATGTGTAAATGTACCATATTTCCTTTATCCATTCTCTGGCCGAGGGGCATTTAGATTATTTCCAGGTTCTGGTTATGACAAAGTAGCTATGAGCACAGTTGAGCACATGTCCTTGTGGTATGATGTAGCATCCTTTGGATATATACCCAAAATTGTATTGGTTGGTCTTGAGGAAGGCTGTTTCCTAATTTTCTGAGAAATCTCCATACTGATATCCAAATGGGCTGCACCAGCTTGCACTCCTACCAGAAATGCAAAAGGTTTCAGCTCAGAATTCTACAAGATTTTCAAAAAAGAACTAATACCAATACTCCTCAAATTGTTCCACCCAAAGTAAACAGAAGGAACATTGCCAAACTCTTTTTATGAAGCTACAATGACCCTGTACCCATTTTTAATTGGTCTATTTTTTTCTTGATATCTAGTCTTCTGAGTTTTTGAAATATGTTTTGGATATGAGCCCTTTTTTGGATGTGTCATTGGTAAAAATCTTTTCCCAATCTATAGACTTTGACTTTGTCAAAGTGATGTTTTTTGTCTTGAAGATGCTTCTCAGTTTCATGAGGCCTATTTTTAAATTGTTGATTTTAGTTACTCTGTTGCCAGTGTTCTGTTCAGAAAATTTTCTCCTGTGGCACTAAGTGTAATGTTATTCTTTACTTTCTCTTTAATCATTTTTAGTGTATGTGGTTTTATGTTGAGATTTTTGATCCATTTGCAGTTGAGGCTTGGGCCGGGTGATGAGTATGAATATATTTGGATTTTTCTACATGCACTTATTCAGTTTGACTAGCAAGATTTTTTGAAGTACACCATTGTGTACTTCTGGCTTCTTTATAAAGAATCAGGTGTCCATTTATATCTTGGTCTTCAATTCAATTACATTGATCAATGTGTCTGCTTTTCTGCAAATACCCTGCTGTTTCTTTTTTAACTATATATATATATATATGATTTAGACCAAAATAAATACCAANTATACAGTATAATTTGAAATTTGGGATAGAGATATATCATACTGTTCTTTAATTTTTGAGGATTGTTTTAGCTATCCTGGGTTTTGGTGTCTTCTTATGAAGAAGAAACTTGCCCTTTCAAGATCTATGAAGAATTGTCTTGATATTTTGATGAGGATTGCATTGAAGCTGTAGATTGCTTTGGAGGGATGGCCATTTTCATTATGTCAATCTTTCTGATCCATGATAATGGTAGATCTTTCTATCTTCTGATATCATCTTCAATATTATAAACATACAAGCCTTTACTTTCTTGGTTAGAGTTGCCTCAAGCTATTTTATAATATTTCAGAACACTGTGAAATGGTTTCTTTTCCTGACTTATTTCTCATCCATTTGTTAAATGTATATAGGAAGGTTACTAATTGTGAATTAAATTTGTATCTAGCTTTATTTTGATGAAAGCATTTATCAGCTGTAAGTGTTCAATGGTTGAATTTTAGGGTCACTTATGTATTATATCATATCCTCTTCAAATATAGATACTTTGTCATTTTCCTTTTAAATTTTGTATCATTTGGTCTCCAGTTATATTAATTTTCTAAATAGGGCTATAAGTACTATACTGAATAATTATTGAGACTTTAGACAACCTTGTCTTGCTCTTGATTTTAGTGGAATTGTTTTGAGTTTCTATAATTCTCAGGTGATGTTTGCTATGGGTTTGCTATAAACTTCCTTTATCACTCTTTATCCGTGCTCATGAAATTGAATTTATTTTCAATTGATTTTATTATTTTCATAGGGAAGTTGATCCAACTGTAATAAGAAAATTGTAAAGCAGTCGTCACTTTTATTTGCACACCTACTGTGACTTCAGAAAACATATTTACTCCAATTTAGGTTTTTAATTTTTTTACAAAATAATTTAGTATAAATCTAATTTTCTAGTTTCTACTATGTAACTACAAGGTCTTCACTTTTCTGTAAATATGATTTAGACCAAAATAAATACCAACATTCTGTAGATACCATTCTTTGGTATTCAGGTTTTAGCTAACCTGCATAGAAAATTTTATTGTTAGAAAGGGTTGGAAATACAATATCATGGACTAAGGAGATTGCTCAGTTAGTAGCCCTTGCCATAAATGTATTTGCACCTGAGTTCAGACTCTAAAAGCTAAATCAAGCTGTATATGATAATCTCCATTTTTAATAGCACTGATGTTATGGTGAGAATAGACAGATACATTAGACTCTATGTCAGGCAGCTAATGTTGAGTTTGCAGTGGAGAAAAAAAAATAGAGCCTCTGTCACACAAAGCAGAAGGCAAGGACCAAGTCCTGAAACTGAGTTCTGACCACCATACGTGCTCCATGGCTCATATGCACTTATACTCACAAACATAAACAGGCACACACACACACACACACACCCATGCATCATACATGCATACATGCACACACACTCACTTAGACACTTACAAACACACATGCTCATGCTTTAAAAATACAAAAGAATACAAAGGAAATCAACGCAATAACTTATTTGAAAAGCCTGAAAGGGTCCTTGCAATATTCTAAGAGTTAGCACATCAGTTTCATGAGTTGGTTTCATTTTATGTGCAAGCAATAATTTGTTTTCCAATTTCATATTAATGATTTTGTGATCCCTTGTCTGTGATTGTTTTTTATAAATAGTGATGCTGAGAATATTTATGTATAAAATTTAATTGTGTATTTGCTTCTGACCCTTTTAGTAAAGCATCTAGAAGTGACGTTACTGAGTCTCATGGGAGATAGATTCCCAAGTTGTAAAGAACGTTTCAAAAAGAGAAATAGTTTTTTCCAGATTTTTACAGTGCTTGTGACTAGATGCTCCACATCTGAGGTGTATTTAGAATTTTTTGTTGTTTTATGTTCATTGGGAATATATAGAGCATCATTGTGTCTGTACTTGTTCAAATCAATGCCTAGACTTTTGTCATTTTTGTTAATTTAATTCATTATTTTATAAAAATGTATGATATTAGGGTCAAGAATTTAATAAACTTTAACATTATATTGAGAACATGTCTTTATCCTGGCTTTTTTTTATCTCATTTTGTATGAATAAAAGAAGATAGATTTTTTTCAAATGCTTTTTATGTATTGAGATTATCATATGATTTTTATTTTTTGAATTATATTGTTAAATGTATTGACTAAACCAATCTTTTTCTTCACATAAAGTTAATTTGACTATTATGTATTTATCCTTATATGAGTGGGTATTTGTCATTGGATTTTTTATTTCTCTGTAGACCACTTGTAATATTTGATTTTGTTATCAGAATAATGCTGGCTGTAAAGAGTGAGTTGATTACTCTGTACATATCTTCATCCTAAGTACAATTATGTATGAAGCATTTATGTATTAATTTCAACCCATAAAATACTTATTGTTAAAGTGATTTTGAATTTAGTCATGTCTTGTGGCTCAAATTTTTATCATTGCAAAGAATTGTCATATATATATTTCTTAGAATGCGGCAGCAAAAGCTAATTGGGAAGAAAAATTCATGTAATATTTTATCTAAAATTTAAATTCTTTAAAAATAATTTTGAGTTTATATTATAATTACATCATTTCCTTTTTCGCTTTTCTTCTAAACCCTCCCATATTCCTAACAATTCTCTGTCAGATGCATCACCTATTTCATGAAAATGTTGTTACTGTGTGTGTGTGTGTGTGTGCTGTGAGTGTGTGTGTAAATATACATTACATATATAGCCTGCTCAAGTCATATTATGTTATTATTGTTATTTATGTTTCCAGGACTGACCATTTGCATTAGGTAACCAATTGATATCTGTTTCAGACAACTAACTCAGTACAATCATTAGTACTTTAAGTTGCAAGTCATCCTTAGAAAGAATTTTCTTTAAAGTTGGATATGTGATATTTTGTGTCTGTTCTGTGTGTAAACTCATATTTTACTCATACCAATTCGCTCATGAATTCCTTTTCTACCTTCAGATACTTTTATCACATGAGCACACATTTTTTATTTATCTAAAAATTCAACAAGAAACATACAAAGATCTGGTTTTTAACATTCAATTGCATATTTGCAAGCACTCAGACCTGAGAAATTCTTTTTTTTTGTCCTCAAAGTCTCACACTTGTCGTACTTTGCAGTAAAATTTCTACATGTCTTCATCTTTACTTCTTAGATTATCACAATAGAAACATTATTTTGTCATGTTTTTTTTCTTTTGGTACTTTTTCAAAGCAGATTCCCCTGATGTCTAATGCCTAAGTATATATTAATAGATGTTTTTTTCTGCTTCTCTTTTTTGTTCAAACCTTAATTTAATTATATTCCAATCTTTCTCAATATAGGCACTATTCTCTAAGAAAGATTAACTTTATTTCACAAACTATTAAAAATTTGAAGTATATTTATGGTAAAATCTAGTAACAATTTAAAATAATGCTTAATTCGTAAATCAGAAGTTTTGCAGGAAAAGAAAATCTCTGAAAATGTAAACTTTAAGTAAATTTCAGTGTAATTTCACTCAGCAACTCCACTTTAAATAATTAATAAGCTTTTGAAAACATGTTTAAAAATCTGATTTGTGCTTGGAGAGATGGCTCAGAGGTTAAGAACACTGGTTCCTATCTCAGAAAAGCTGAATTTGATTTTCACAACCATCTGTAATGTCAGCTCCAAGAGATTGAGGCTCACTTCTGAATGGCATACATACAGCTAAATAAAAAAATACATAAAATAAATTAAAATAGAATGATGAAAGAAAAAACTGATAAATTTTGATTCTGCATATCTAATACAGAAAAAAGTCTATGATAATATACTTAAGGTATGTTATAATTGGTAGAATTAGCTCACATTTTATATGTAGCATTAGATCAATATGATTGCACAATGCATTTAAAATAAAAATTAAAACAGTTTCTTGCATTGAATGAAGAGTATTAAACACATTTATAAAAAACAATAAATACAAAATACCATTTGTTAAAATATATTAGAAGAGCCAATAATGAGGTATGAATCAAACTTTATTTGTAAATACTAAATATCAGAATTCCTGAAATTCAAACTATATTTTATTCCTTTGCCCTAGTATACGCCTGTTGAATTTTGAATGCTGATCATTTAGAAACTCAAAGGGCTTCAAAAATTTCTAGTACAGTACTGGTGATCCCAAAAAATAAAGGGGAATGAAATGTAAATGAAAGATACAGGGATAGCCAGAACAACAGATGGAGAGAAAGACAGAGAAACACAGGACTTTCTTTCTTGTTGGAATTCCAAACAAGGTCTGAGCACAAGATAAGCGGGTTGTGTTCCCAAGACTCAAGCTAAAAATAGGCCTTGCATGAGAATTTCCATTGGTGTTACACTATTAGCTGTTTATCTTTGGCAGCACTGGGAACACAGCTTCTCTGTGCTTCCTCTGGGCCTGTGTAGCAGCATGGTTTTGCTCTATAGTCTGTTGAACAGCCAACATGACTCCATTGAATTCTGGAATTTGTCCCTGTATGAGTGCCAAGCATGTTAAATAAGCTTCACATTGGGAACATCTAAGATCAAATGATCACAGCATAGTTAGATTTAAAATGCCCATGAGGCCAAGTTCTGAAGCGACCAACACGAATTCTCATCCTTCTGAAAAAGCCAACTTTGAACAAGGACAAAATGATTTAGACAATGCTTAGCAGAAATATTAAATTTTAAAACTCCATCAAGAAAAAACAGAACAGGAAAATCTTATCAGGCTACTGATAAGAAAAGAAGAAAGACTGTAGGGCAAAGCCTTTGTTCTTCTATTTGTATTAAATGTGGTCAACATAAATTTAGGACCAAAATAAATAATACTGTTGCTGAAATATAAAAACAAACAACAAAAAAGAGGGACCAGTAAGATTCTGTCTGTGTTAGATGAAGGCAGAATTTCTAATATCCGACTAATGTTCAGAACTTAAAATATGGTTTAAATTTCTCATCCAGAATTCTTTTGAATGGACCTTAAGGAAATTTGCCTTTGTTGATAAAACACAAACATGGTCAGCCTAAGAAGTAGCCCATAAAGTGTAAACTAAGAATCAGTGGATTGACTGCACTTCCCACAATTCTGCCAAGAACAAGTCTCATGAAACCTATCTTTGAGCCACCTTTTACAAAATGTCAGGGTAACCTGCAGAGTTACTGTACTAAACCCTTCTCTATTCACAATCGAAATAAACAGATTTATAACTAGTTATTAATAACTACTAAAGGAAATTCATTTTACAAAGATAAATGAAGGGTATGTGTATGTGGGTGTAGTTTTACTGTAATATAATCAATTATGTGAATCTTTATATAATTTAGAAGAAAATGACCTTCCCACCTACCTAAATTCTGCCCTATCAACAGGCCAAGGCAGTTTCTTTATTCATTAACCAAGAAAAGCAACACACAGAAAGGACTCCCTCATCACTATTCCACAGGGTTGTCTGCCCTCTGTGCCTTTTTAGAACTGTCTAGAATAGAAGGAAGCTAATGCTCTATATGAAAGAATACTAAATTTTCTTTCAATAAACAATATGTTGTCTTTGTCACCTATCTAAAAGCACAGAATCATATGTAATTACAGTGATAAGGAGAAAGGAAGAGAAGACCATGAAGTTTACGCTCATGTTTATGGAAACTACAGATCAAAGTTCTATGATGGGATTTTTGTACCCAGAGTGTTTGGCTGCTCACAATCAGCTTTTTGTCACAATTGTTCTGAAGTGCAGCATGTCACACTGTAAACATTTTTGGTTTTGTTATATGTGTNCCTAAATTCTGCCCTATCAACAGGCCAAGGCAGTTTCTTTATTCATTAACCAAGAAAAGCAACACACAGAAAGGACTCCCTCATCACTATTCCACAGGGTTGTCTGCCCTCTGTGCCTTTTTAGAACTGTCTAGAATAGAAGGAAGCTAATGCTCTATATGAAAGAATACTAAATTTTCTTTCAATAAACAATATGTTGTCTTTGTCACCTATCTAAAAGCACAGAATCATATGTAATTACAGTGATAAGGAGAAAGGAAGAGAAGACCATGAAGTTTACGCTCATGTTTATGGAAACTACAGATCAAAGTTCTATGATGGGATTTTTGTACCCAGAGTGTTTGGCTGCTCACAATCAGCTTTTTGTCACAATTGTTCTGAAGTGCAGCATGTCACACTGTAAACATTTTTGGTTTTGTTATATGTGTCGCCTGTGGGTCTCTGAGACTAAATGTTGAACTCGAATGAATGATACAAGTATTAACATTTTCTGATGGAAAAGGCAGAGTAGAACTTTGTAATCTTGTGACACGCTCGTGGCTGTTTACAAAACAATTTTAATAAAACAAGAAAGTCGTTTTTTGAGGAAAAAATGTTAAAAAGCTAAAAAAAGAAGAAAATGACCAATCTGAGTCATCACTGCAAAGAATTGGGAGAAGACACAACAAAGAACAAAATCAAACAACAGAAACACATTGTGAAAGCCCAGATCTATCAGGTTCTTGAGTGGTTAAAGTAGGATATTAAAGGGAAATGAGGTGGAAGAAAGGCTTATTGGAAAATTGGGGTAAGAAACTAGAGAAGAAAGTCAATTCTTATTTACTTCACTTTCACCAAGGAAAAACCAATATTTTCTCTGTGCAGAGATGTAGCAGAAACATGTAGTTTTGCTACTTAAAATGTGGTCTAAGGTGTGTGAGCTGAATGATTTCCCAATAAAGCTAGTGAGGAAAGATTTGAGAAAGGTGTGCGGGGAAGGAAGGGAACAATTTTAACAAATGCAGCAGTAAGAACTCCAAGCATCAACATCACTGAAATAGAAATCCATACTCTACACTAGATCACCCACATCATAAGATCAATAGTAATCCTTAGAAGACCATGAGCACACTTAATTTAAAGAGGTACAGACATGAGTGTCAGAAAGACTTTGACATGCTTTACCTTTTATTCTGTGACCTTAGTTCAGGCATCATCTCTTATATTTATTTCTTTATGAAAAAATGGAATGGTAGTATGATTTCTGATTTTGTGATTTTAAGGTTTCCTCCATGTGTTTTGTTGTTGTTTCTTGAGCTTTTCCTTTGTTTAATTTTATTTTTTATTGTGTTTTGTTTGTTTTATTTGCCTGTTTATTTGGTTTCTAAGGAGGGAGAGAAAAAAGCCTGGAATTGGGCATATTGGGAGTTGTCAAGGATCTGAGAGGAATTGTAGGAAGGGAAACCGTGATCAGAATATACCCTGTTTATATCTGAATACCATTTTTAATTAGATTATTTATTTTTGATATCTACTTTCTTGAGTTCTTTATTTTGGAGATCAACCTTCTGCCAGATGTGGGGTTGTTGAAGATCTTTTCCCATTATATAGGCTGCCATTTTGTATTATTTACCATATCCTTTGACTTACAGAACCTTTTAAGTTGTATAGAGCTTTAAACATTTCAACATTTATCGATTGCTGCTCTCAGTGTCTGTGATACTGGTGTTATATTTAGGAAGTGGTCTTCTGTGCCAATGTGTTCAATGCTATGTCCCACTTTCTATTCTTTTGGGTTTAGTGTACCTTGATTTATGTTGAGGTCTTTGTTCCACTTGGACTTGAGTTTTGGGCATGGCAATTAATAAGGATTTATTTGCAATCTTCTACATGTTGGCATTCTGTTTTGCCAGTACCTTTTTTGAAGAAACTTTCTCTTTTTTTTCTCCATTGTTCAATTTTGGCTTTATCAAACAATCAGGTGTTCATAGGTGAGTGTATTAATGGCAGGGTCTTCCATTTGACTTCATTAATCCTTGTATCTGTTCTTATGCCAATATCAACCAGTTTATTTTGCTGTGAATATGTGCTGTAGAAGGCTGCTTGTTCATTTCCCGGCTGCCCGGCAACTCAGACTCAAAATAATCACACAGAAAACTGTTTTAATTTAATCACTGCTTGGCCCATTAGCTCTAACTTCTTATTGGATAACCCTTGCATCTTAATTTATCCCATTTCTGTTAATCTGTGTATAGCCACGAGGCTGTGTCTTACTGGGTAAAGTTCCACTGTCTGTCTCCAGCGGGGCTACATGGCTTCTCTTTGACTCTGCCTTCTCTTGTTCAGCATTCAGTTTAGATTTCCCTGCTTAGCTCTGTCTGTCTTCCATGCTCTGCTAGAGGCTCAAAGCAGTTTCTTTATTAGCCAATGGTATTCACAGCATACAGAGGGGAATCCCACATAAAATATGTGTTGTTCTTATTGGTTGACATTAAGATCATGTGTCATAAGATTGCCATTTTTATTATGTTGATCCTACCTATCCAAGAGCATAAGAGATATTTCCATTTTCTGATAGCTTCTTCAATTTCTTTCTTCAAAGATCTAAAGTTCTTATTATACAGTTCTTTCACTTGTTTGATTAATCTCTCCAAGACCTTTAATATGAATGGGTGTATGATTTTGTCAAAGTTTTTTCAGCATCTAATGAGCTGTTCATGTGGTCTTTTTCTTTCAAATTGTTTTCATGGTGGATTATAATGATAGATTTTCATATGTTGAAATATATAGGATGAAGAATATTTAATTATGGTGGATGATTTTTGATGTGTTCTTAGACTTGGTGCGCCAGTATTTTATTGAGCTTTTTTTCATCAGTGTTTATGATGAAAATTAGTGGTCTGTAATTTTCTTTCTTTGTTGCATCCTAGCTTGGACTGAGTATTAGGGTAGCTGTAGCCTCATAAAAAGAGTTTGGCAATGTCCCTTCTGTTTCTATTATGTGGAACAAATTAAGAGTATTGATATTAGCTCCTCTTTGGAATTTTGGTAGAATTGTATACTGAAGCCATCTGGCCTTGTTTTTTTTTGGGGGGGGAGACTTTTAATGAATATTTCCATTTCCTTAGGTATTATAGTTCTATTAAATTGTTTATTTAGACTTGATTCAATTTTAGTATGTGGTACCTATCCAGGAAATTGTACATTTCCTTTTAATTTTTCAGTTTTTTAGAGTATAGGTTTTTGAAGTATGAACTGATGATTTCCTGGATTGCCACTCTATTTGTTTTATGCCCCCCCTTTTCATTTATGATTTTATTAATTTGGACAGCCTCTTTATGCCGTTTGGTTAGTTTGGACAAGGGTTTGTCTATCTTGTTAATTTTCTCAAAGAACCAACTCTGTTTTATTGATTATTTGTATTGTTCTCTTTGATATTATTTTATTGATTTCAACTTCAATGTTATTATTTCCCGTCATCCACTCCTTCTTGTTGAGTTTGCTTCTATTCGTTCTAGTGCTTTCAGGTGTGCTGTTAAGTCGCTAGTGTGAGATTTCTCCACGTATTTTACTTAGAAATTTAGTGTTATGAGGTTTCCTTTATCACTGCTTTCATAGTGTTCCATAAACGTGGGTATATTAAACATTCATGTTCATTGACCAACTCTTTTCTTAGGTCTCTGAGTTATTAAAATTTGTTGTTTTATCATAGTTAGTCATTATTTCTTTAGATTAATATAAATTGCCTTTTATAAATTAATACAATCTTCAAAGTAAAATTATTAAAAGTTTAAAATGCCTTTAAAACTTTAAATTTGTTTTAGGACATAAACAAGGAATTAATTTCAATCAAGGACTCAAAATATTTATTTAAGATCTATTTAGTACAGGATTACTTGGTACTTGGATTAAAATTAACTAAATCAAGATATGCACCATTTAGTATTACAAGAACTCACAAAAAACCACTCACACCTTAAAAATTAGCTGAAAATTTAAATGTATATGTTAGTTATGTTTAATGCTTTAGGAATATGATAAACCAAAGGGAAAATTAATTTAATTTTGGATTCAATGAATTAGATGAAAAAATTGATACAAATAGTTATCCTTTTTCAGGGAGCTAAACAAATGAGAGCAAAAAGTTTAAACAAACACTAGTTAGTTATGTAAAAGTTGACAGGATAGGGACAATTTATCAAATAGTTTTTACAGTTATATAACAACCATATATAAGGATTGTGTCTAAGGAACCTGTCCCTGGAAACACACAGAATACTACTTACTAGAAGCTGCACCATAGCATAGGATTAAAGGAGGCAAGAGCACCTTCAAAAATACAAGTAACTCACATGGTCCCTTGGCAAGTAGAGCAGAAGGTGTGTCCCAGACTGACCATGTGTCTTCCTGCCTCAAAATCCTCAAATCCAGATAAAGACACATTTTTCCTCTGCTAAAAAGATCTGGATTAAAGGTATGTCTTCATACCTCAAAGATCTTGATCAAAAGTGCATCTTTCTACTTCAAATTAAGCAAAAGTCCTTTACAGGTGTGCCCCATCATTTCTGAATTTTAGTTAATTCCAGATGTAGTCAAGTAGACAACTAAGAATAACCATGACAGACAACAAAAGTTATTAATTTTGCCCCATTCTCAGTAAAGCAGGTTGGCATGTACTTATATGTATATATGAGTATGTATGTACACACACACACACACACATATATATGCAGAGATACATATAGATGATATAGATACTGAGTAATAAATATTATCCTTTATTTTTTCAGCTGACCCCATGAAACAACATACACTTTATAATGTAAGTTATATTGCATGACTGTGGACTATAAATAATAATTTACTCAGAAACATACATTTGTACTTAACTCCCTCAACGTCTAGATTACTCCATGTCATAAACAAACATTGATAAGAAAAGCCTTAAGGACTCTATTTGTAAGCTTATTTAATGATGCAATTTTAAATTAAGTTTCAAAGTCAGCCCATGCTCTTCTCATCTAAGGGCCCCCCTGGGCACCACTGATGGACCAACCATGCTTTCCATCACTGTGATGGGAAGCTAGTGCTTGACCGGTTCCAAAATTAGTGAGCTTAAGAGAAAACAGAAAATGCAGGGAAGTTTATTTCACGCAAAGATCATGAATATATGAAATACTTTGCTCACATAGACCATGAGAGCCGATAATATAATTTGGTTTAGCAGCACAAAATTTATTTCTAAAGCAGAGTAAAGACATCAGGAAAAGAAAGAGTTGATATCAATGGCTTAGAGAAAGAGAATCTGATAACTTAGATGAAGGTCTTTCTTTTAATTTTCACAAAGGCCCACTTCCTACCTCTGTCTCAGTTTTCTTTATGTCTTAAGGTTCTTTTAATTTTCTGGAAACCATTATAATTGTGACTAGCTTAGCAAAAATTGCTGCGGTATACCATAATGCATGCTATAAAGCATGCAGTGATCTTAAAGTGCATAATCGGGCTGCAGATGGCACTGTTAATTTCTATTACAGACTATAAAACCACGAGGGAGACAGTGTTTGCCTCACTGCCTTGCTGTTCTACAAGAATGATTTCTGATGGTTTCCCCTACTGCACAGCTTTTCCACAACGTGTTTTAGCAAGGCCAAAAGGCAGTTGCTCCCTTTTCAAAGAAATCTGAGCAGAACTGCCAAGCTGCTCTTGTATTTGTCTTCTGCAGGCCCCAGGTTGCTGTCCTTATTAAGAGAAGGTGCAGGTTATCTATTCACTTGAACTGAAATTAACTTTTCCTGGACTTTGGGAATTCATGAAAACATCGACTATTTCATACCAAATGTAGAATAAACTATGGAATTCCATCCATTAGTGTTCTCCGGGTGATGGAGAAATTGAATAAGAATAAAATGTTTCAAAAATACACACATATCAAAGCACACAGATTTTTCTACAACATTGTGTTTTCTTCAAAAACATTGGTTGCAGATTGTCTCCCTGTGGTTTCACAGAAGAGACTACATGAATTTTTATTTTTACTTTTCATAGTTTTGACACCTCTGGTCCTTGTTAGACTGAACAAACCTTTTCCTACCACCCAAATGAATTAAATTCAAGGCATAGGCTTTAGAATGCTTGGTTTTGTGCCTCAAAGACAAAATTTAATGTGAGGGATTAGGGTTTCCCTACCCTTTCTATATCTTGGCTCTCTTATTTAAAATTCACAATTTATCAAGGTCATATAGGATTAAAATCATGCTTAAGAAATGGTGAACATAATTCAAGGCATTAGAAAAGGCCACGAAAACTTTGGCCAAGTCTGTTGATACAATATGCTTCATCTACTTGCAATCATTGGCCCGATTTGATGTTTATCTATCATGATTTACCATGAAAATGTATACTTACTTTCAATTTCTTTCCACAGAACAACTGAAGAATCTCTGGTGAAAAAAAAGTAACTTCTTAAGATTGTGTTCTAAATTAGGTAGATGCAAGCAATTTTGAACTGAAAATCTTTACAAGCTTGAGTGGGATTGAAGACTAGAAATGCGTACATAAAACATGCAGATGGCAAAGACTCTCAGAATTATTTATCTTTATATTTTATTTTTGGCATTTGCCATTGTTGATTCATATGAAAGAGAAGCCGTAAAATTTCTAAAGGAATTCCAAAGTAAAACAAGAAAACCACTTCTTACGAGTGTAACTGCCTTTCCACAGGTGTAGTTGTCAATTTTCAGCAGGGTTAGGGGACATAAAATGCTGGTTTCCCACAAACCAGGTAGTGTTCTAAGACAGAATCTCATCTTTAACTGAAGTAGAAATAGAAATATTTTCTTTAAAATATTGTTACTAACCAATAAAATACAATATCAAAAGTTGAATCTCTCCATCAGTTAAAATTGTTACTATGAGTTTCAAACTAATTGTACTTTCTCATATTTTATAGATTCATAGGTCCTTTCCTTCCTACTATTCATGCTTTATTTAAAAAATCATATGAAGAAATCACTAGTGTGCTTGCACATTCTTAGTAATCATATTCATAGCTATGACTTTAAATTTTCATCTTGGTGTAAAAAAGACAGTATAGACCCAATCTTCCCAAAATCTAACATCAAATTTACATTATGAATCTATTCCACCTCCTTATTTAAACCCTCTTCAGTTGTCTTAGTGTTCTATTACTGTGAAGAGAAACCATAACAGCAGCAACTCTTAAACAGTAAAGCATTTTATTTGAACTTGCTTATAGGTTCAGAGGTTTAGCCCATTGTCATAATGGCAAGAAACATGGCCTCATACACAGACATGGTGTTGGAGAGGTAGCTGAGAGTTTTATGTTTAGATGTGTGCTCAGAAGGGAAAAGAGAGAGGGGAGAGGGGAGGGAGCTGGCTTGAGCATTTGAAACCCCCAAAGGCTACCCTAAGTGACACACTTCTTTCAAGACTCTTAAGTAGTGACACTCCTAATGAACAACTAAGAATATGAGCCTATAGGGGTCATTCTTAATTCAAACCACCAATGATTACATTTTTATTGCTTTGTGTTTGTCTACTTTGATTTCTTTTTGAAATTATTTAATTTTGCTTTTTTAAAAACGTATAAATTTTTTAGTGTGTTCAAGTGAATACAGGTACTCCCAGGAAACCTGAAAAAACAGTTTGTTCCCTGAAGCTAGAGTTACAGGAGGTTTGAACCATCAAACACAAGGTTGTGTGAACTAAATTCCAGTCCTCTGCAAAAGCAGTATAACTCTTTTATCAGTAGTAGTATTTAACTTTATTTCATGTCTATTTGTGTGAAGGTGTCAGATCCCCTGGAATTAGAGTAACAGACAGTCATGAGGTGCCAGGAGGGTGCTAGGAATTGATCCCAGGTCCTCTGGAAGAGCAACCAGTGCTCTTAACCACTGAGCAATCTCTCTAGCCCTAGGATAAATATTAATGTTAAGACACCTTTTTCTTTTTTATATAGTATTAGTAGAACTGTGTCTAACACTTCCCACTAGAAGCAGAAACATATAGCATATAAGATATAATACATAGGGAATATAACAGAGGGCTATACACATTATGGAGATCACAGGCTACAGGATGGATAGGAAGCAAGGACAACGCTGGTCCTCTCACTCAGAGTGACAGACAAAATTGAACTTTTCTGAAATTGTTACAGCAAAGGGGAACAAACATCAACAACAAAGCAACTTCTGTTTATGGACCAGAATGGAATTCTTTCTTTCTCTAGCCAATTATTTAAAGAGGAAGATTCACTTTGTCAGAAAACATGAAGATCACTAGTAACATGAACATAATTTTCAAGTCTGAAAACAACATGTAACTGTACTTGCATCCTAAAATCCTTTGGTTCAGATGGGGGACAAAGTAAGAAGCTGGGACAGCATCAAAGAAATGGTTTACTGACGTACAGGTGTTTCTACTTTGGGAATACAAAATTTTACTGTGAATGAGCTTAGAGCTCACAAGGCAGTGGGGATAAATAATGAAGATTTACAAATTTTTAATGTGAGATGAATGCAAAAATATTTATACATAATGTGCTTACTTTGGGTTAAGCACAATATAATTCCCTTACATTATATGCACAAGTAATGTTTATTACCACCTTGCAGGAAGATATTACCATAAATGATGATGAAGTAGATGGTGAGAAAATCTAATTTTTCTGAGATCACATTAACAGAGCAGGACAAACTAGGAAATACCAACTTTCACTGAGCATTGTGTAAACAGGCTGAGTAAGAGAAAATTGTCACTAAGTTAATTGGAATATCATTATTAAATTTTTGTGTTTCACATACCTGCTGTAAGCAAATCTGTCATTATTATATCATTATTTTCCTAAATTGTTCAAATGTATTTAAAATATTTAGCATGTATTTAGTGTGCCCAAGTTTGGAGGTCAGTCAAATGCACATAGAGCATATCTACTTGCAAAATGGCAAATAGATTCCTCTGGAAGTGGATTGTTTAAGCTGAGATGCAAGCAACACAAGGTGCTACAAACTGACCAATGTACAGATTGATTGTGTCAGCCTATTTCAGAAGTTTTATTTCATACATAAAATTTTCTGTCTTTGTTGGGTGTAAAACAGAGGCACAGGGTCCCTTATATGTTGCTGTATCACCGTCTCAAAGGGTTAGCCCAGGAAAACTCTCGCTTATTTGATAGACTAATCCCTGTTTGCCACATTATGTGTGAGCAATCCATAATTTCAGGGACATGATTTTTTTTATCTTGGCTTATCATTTTCAAAACCCACTTAAAATTGAATTAATTCAAGTTTTCCTAAACCACCATGACATCATGCTTATAGATACTTTTCTGAGTAAACCGTTCTGTTAATCACAACATATGCATTGAAATCTTTGCACACAAAAGAATTCAACCTTTCTTCCTCTATTGTTCCATTCATGTGCTTTCATTCTTTGTGTTTTTATTTAATTTTTAATAATTTGTTGTTTTAGTCCTCCCTCCTTCTGGTCTTCTTCTGTCCTTCAGTCTCTTTCTTCTGCAGTAAAGCACAAAGCTTGCATTAGTTCTTTGGAAAATAATTTATTTCTCTAACTGGTTTGAAATAAGATAGTATAAAGCAGGTGTAGGGTGAGGATATGTGAGGGTAATGGGTGTAAATACAATCAAAATAATTTATATACAAGCATGAAATTCTCAAAGAAAATTAATTTTTAAATTAGAATTTCCTACCCTAATTCTTCATTTAAAAAACTTATAGGCATATTATTTTGTAGCTCAGCTCTCATTTGAATTTGATATCAATATCTCTGATTTTTATTTCTGAAGATTTGCTGTTCTATGCTCATAAATATTACATATTTTATATTCAACACTTTGCTGTTCAGAAACTATTCTTCCAAGAATAAGTGTCAACTAGTGAGTTGTAATATGATGAGAAGTATCACTCTAAATAATGATCTAAACATGACATATTATTCATATTTTAATAACTTGAATACTCTAAATTGTACAGGCTTAAAAAATATATTACATAAATAGAGCAAGGGACTCACATTTGAAATCCAAAGAAAATAGAAATTGTATAGTGTGTGCTTACAGGCATAGGACTATAGGAATATGGCCTGAAAATAAATGTGCTATCTGTGGTCACTCTGCAAGACATTTTGTATCAGAATGCTTTGGGGGTAACATGTTTTCCATATAAATTAAATAAAATTGTAACTTCAATTTTTAAATGGAACCTATTGAACTTACTGTTTAAAATTACAACTTTCACAGTATTATGTGCATTATGTTATGAGAATCTCATTAAGTTATGAGATTCATGTAGTCCATTTTCATATAACTTCAGGAATAATTAATAACTTTGTAGTAATGAGGGGAGCGGGCCCTGCTTTTCATCCTGCCCGGATCCCGCACGGCTAGCTTATACTCAGAAATAACAACACACCAATTGTATTCATTTAAACACTGCCTGGCCCATTATATCTAGCCTCTTTTTTGCTAAATCTCACATCTTA
>LOEQ01009355.1:0-16763 GCA_001685075.1 Bramus lutescens
AGAGAGAGAGAGAGAGAGAGAGAGAGAGAGAGAGAGAGAGAGAGAGAACAATGGTGATGGGAAAGAGACAACGGAACAGACACTTGGGGAATACAGAAACATCATACTGTGTCAGTTTCCATGTATCCCCCCTCCGGCAGTTGGAATTCTGCTTTGTGAACCGGACAGTGAATTCTCTGAGAACAGGGAAGACAGGGTTAGCTTCAAGGTGTTTTTGTGAGTTGGAACTGAATCTCACCTCCCATATCAGAATCTGTTCAGTTTGTATCAAAGTGGAAGGACCAGGCAGGCCTCACCATCCTGGTGACTGTGGCACATAACTTCTACCTTTAAGAAGGGAAATCAGATATACTGTGTGATGTTGACATGGCCCATTTCATTTCAGGTATCTCTAGTATACTATTTTGCTTAACTTTAGTAACTAGGCAATTATTCTAGACAGACTGAGGATTCTGGAAATGAACAGTCTTAGCTGCTATACATGATGGTTATGAAACTTCCAAAATTGACATCTCTGTCCTGTCAGTGGGCAGATTTGATTGGGGAAGCATGGGATGAGCTGAGCTGATACAGACAGGAGTGGAGCTCACAGGATAGCACAACACGTGATTAGAAGTCACTCCCATTACCTCTTTCCTCTGACCTCAAAGGCTCTGTAGTGGGATGGCCCAATAGGTTAGGTCCTGCCTAAGGATTTGGAATTTGAAATTAATGGTTTGAAGGGGGAAGAATCTCCAGTGTTGGGATATCAGGTTACCTAACAGGACAAGATCCTGGGGTGGAGGAGTCCTGAGGATCCAAAAGGCTGCCCAGTGTTTTGAGCTTCTCCTTGAAACTCTTTGTCCCTGATTATTTCTCTGCCAGGCCTACTCCCTCTGCTGTTTTATGTCTGGCTCTTCGGCTTTCTTGCTTTCTTTCCAGGACTCTGAGTTGCTAAGCAACTCCAGTTTGGAGCTGAAATTTTCACTGTGGTGAGCAGTTTCCATGCAGGGAAAGGGAGTTTGATGGAGCCTGTGATTACAGGTGTCTGTGCAGAAAGGAAGACAACAGCAGCCACCTCCCTTCACTCCTCCCCACCTCCTGGGGAGAGGAAGCTGGAGTTCTGGACAAGGGAGGCAGAGCCATGCTTGGGTGGTTTGCCATTTCCCCATTATTTCTCCCAGTCCCTCCTCCTACCATTACAACTTCCTTGAATCTAGAAATCATATCTTCCTGGTGTGATGGCTCCTGCTGCCTCACTGAGTGCCCTCTAACATGGATCATCCAGTTCCTTATTACCTCCCTTATAGTTGCTCCAGCCGCCATCCTGTTAGGGACAGCTAATTTGGACATGTATCCATGGCTTAACTTGAGCAAAGTATTCATAGACTCTCTAGGAAGAAGTAATATAGGACTTATAGCTGGAAGGATAGGGGCCATACAAGAACTGAGCAGAGGGGACCCACAGAAGATAACCTGAGGAACACCTTGGACTTCAAAAGCACAGCTGTAAACATGAACTTCATCTGTACCAGCTACAGCCTATGTGTGGAGCTGGAGAGCAGTAGGCAAGGAAGTACTCAGAGTCTCCAGCTTTCCAGAGCTCACGGCTTCACTAGAGAAGAGTTAGGTGTTAACGAACAAATGATACAAACTCATATCACCACAGAAGTTGTTCTGTTACCATCATCATCATCATCATCATCACCATTATTGTCATCATCATCATCATCATCATCATCATCATCATCATCATCATTGAGACAGGGCCTTACTCTGTGGCCCAGACTGGCTTTAAACTAACTACATAGCATGGTCTGGCCTTGATCCCATGGCAATCCCCCCTGCCTCAGCCTTCTAGAAGTTAGGATTAGAGGTGTGAGCTACCACATCTGGCTTTGATGGCTTTTCTGTATAGGTTTCTTTTCTCATTACTATGGACAAAACAGCAACTGAGAGGAGAGTTTATTTCTGCTTGTGATTCAGAGTTTAGAAACAATAGATGACAGCAGGGAAGGCAAGGCAGATCTGGGCTGCAGCAGTGTGAGAGAGCTGCTTGTTCACATCTTGGTGGGCAGGAAGTAAGAAGAAGCAGCTATCATCTTCAAAGGTCTGCTTCTACTGATCTACTTCCACCAGCTGGGCTCCATTGGCTTATAGGTTCTGTGACCTTAAAATAGTGTCACATGCTGATGACTGAACAGTCAAAATATGCAGTTGTAGGGGAGCATTTCAGGTTCAAACCAAAGTAGGTTTCTGCTGGAGGAGCAGTTCTGCTCAGAGATGGAAGACCCTGTATTCTCCTTTATGATTTCTGTGGTATGAGACTTTAAGCTTTTGAAGACTCCAAGGACCCCATTATGCATCATCCTAAATAGCCGGAAGGTGTGGCTACTGGAACTGTCCTGAATAAACCTGACAGGTGTTCTGGGAAGCACAGAGGCTTGGACCTGACCAATAAGAGCTCAGTGATGAGCTAAGGAGGAACCCAGAATCTCAGCATGGCCAATAATACATTTACTTTCTGCAGGGGGAGTCTTTATGATGCTGCATGAGCCTAGCTGCTGGCCTGGGAGCCTGGTACTGCCTGGGCATTCTGTGCTGTCCTTGAGAAGTGTACAGGTAGCCTGAAGAAGTCAGAGCTAGGCAGAGAAAGAATCCAGCTGGGCCTGGGCCAAAATGCCTTTCCACATTTAGAATTCATAAGTCAATATATCCCTGCTTTATATATTTTTATTCATTTATTGATATTTATGTATTTTGAATACTTAAGCCAGTGCTACATGGTCTGTGTTTGTTTCCTGAAATTATCATGCAGGAAATGTAATTCCTCCTGTGACAAAGTTCTCATGTGGGACCTTTAAGAAGTACTTAAAGCTGCTTTTGGGGGAGTGGATCGTTTATTCCAGAAGCGGGTGGTAGAGGATCCTGGTAAGGGCGTGACTTCAGCTCTCTTTCCCCCTATCACATACAAACGTGTGAGCGAATTTGGCTCTTTCACTTCTTCATGGGATGATGCAGTAGGAGAATCCCTCATCATGCATAGACTTCTCAATCATGGACTTCTCATGTCTGTTTTTTCTTTTTTCCAATAAATGACCTGGTATCAGGTGTCCTGTCATAGCAGCAAGAATGTTATGAGACAGCCATTTTACATGGGCTTTTCCTACTTAGGTTAGTATGTCTGTGTCACTTTCTCCTCCTCCAGATTCCGAGTGTTCATGGCTGACCTCCAGATGGAGGACTCAGTGCTTTGGCTAAGCTCTTGTTAGTCAGACCTCCATGTTGCAGGCAGGGGACCCTCTTCCCTTTTCTTCTTGTCAAAACAGATTTGTCTTGCAGTTTGTCTTTTCTGGGCTCTGCCCTCTGCCAGCAGCCATTTGGTTAAGTTACCTCAGGGTACTGGTGACTAAAAATTGCCCTGGACATCAACAATGCTGTGTGGTACCTGCACATTTGGACTTCAGTCCTTCACCATTGTCCCTCTTCCCAGGCACCCAGTGGAGGAAGCTTAGGCACTACAGCTGGTTGTTGAAGAGATGAATGACGTCAAGACTCTCCTTCTAGTCACCAAGGTTTCTTGGCTGTGTGTTCAGTCACTCTGCCTGTGTCCATGGCCAAGGGCCAGCTCTCCTGGCTCATAGTGAAGTTCTGGGCCTCTACCACTGGGAAGAGGTTATGTCCTTCCCACAGAAGGTAGGGAAAGGTTCTGATAGGAGAGCATCAGATGGACTACTGTGTCCTGCCATGTCCTTGACTCCAGAGGCACCTTCTAGAACTTCTCTCTTCTCATTTGCAAAATAGAGATGCCTCCTGAGCTGATCTGCTAGTGACTACCCCCCATCCCCCCCACGGCACTGGGGGTGAGTGTCTGATTCTGAGTGATCTCAGGTCTTCCATGCTGTGGGGGTGACAGTGAACTGGGGGAACGTGATGCTTTTCACAGTGCACGCTAGGAAAATGTCAGAGGTATTTTCTGCTTCGGCTTGATGGAGGTCATACTGTAGCTTTCTTTGGATTTCCCATAATTTATGATCGTTTGACACCAGTGACATTTACAATGCCACCTCAATTTGAACCCAATAAGATTCAGTTTCATATCTGGGGTGCACCACAGGAAAGACGGTGGCACAAATGCCTTAGGCTCCCTAGGTCTGCACCAACCCAGGTTGGTGTTGACATCAACTTGTCACCTTCTCTCTCTGCACAATCACTACATCTTGCAAAGAAGCTAGCCAGAGATAAAAAGACCCAGGCACAGCAGAAACACTGCATTTTCTGAATCAACATTTAACAGACGGAGCTGCAATTTTCAAGTAGAATGCTCTCTTGGGATGCAATGTTAGTGACCCCTCACATCCACTGCATCATAGCTGATACAAACTGATATGAAGGCATGCCCAGTGAATTAGAGTGACTAACAAAAGTATCTTAATCAAGGTTCATTTGTCAACCAGAAAAAAAAATCCACCAGGAAAAAAGTGTTTAATTTTGCAAATGCACTTAGCAAGAGAGTGTTAGTCTGCTGCCACACCCAGGGGAACAGATGCTGCAAAGTACTTGCCCCAACGACAGGAAGGAAGTGGGGGCTCAGAAAGAGGAACTATCCACTTAGCCCCACATGGCAAGTCAGGGGACAGACGTGCAGTCTGCTGGCTGAGCAAGAGACTTGCTTCCTGAGCCTTCTTGGCTTGTTCTGGCCCTGGTTGCCAGCTTTGAGATTTGATTCAGAGATGAAGCAAATGCTTAGGCAAGGAAAAAAAAATGTTTTGCCAGCTTGCTCTATAGGGAAGGAGAGTCCGTGAGATGATATGAAGCTGAAAATAGAGCGGTTCAGAGAAGAACCTACCAGTCTAGGTTGTGCCAGTGTGGGGACCCACTCCAGGAGGATGGGAACTGAAGGGAACGGGACGCCGCTAGTAACAGATAAATGAACCTAGAGGCTCTGGGCAGGGACTCAGGATAAGTGTCACAGAAAAAGGTCCCCCTGAAAAGCCTCATTTAGCAGTGCTTGCCTGTTGGGGTCTGTGAACCTTCTGACACAATCCAGACCTTGAACAAAGGCCAAATATTTATCCAGAAACAGCAAGCCTTGTACAAAGATGATTCTGGATTTAGAACAGAAGAAAGGTACTTTGAGGGAGTTCAAACAACGGGCACATGTTCCCTGATGGCTGCTTGCTGGATATTTTGAGAGGCGACTAGGGCATATTTCCCCTCTGCTTCTCCCAGGGGCCTTTTCCAGCATGGTTCCTACCCATTAGTGTATTCCAGAGCTTTGGAGCTTGAAAGTCTTAATATGAAAATTCCTGCAGTGATGGGAACAAGTCTCTCCCAGTTGGGGCTTGCCAAGGCCATTATCCTGATGATGTTAATGGTGATGATTAATTATAACCAGTGATGGAGACAATGAAAGGAAATAGGCCAATCTGATTAGGTGCTGAAAGGTGGGGTATATAGGCTCATCGTAAAGACAGTGGCAGACAGCTTGATTTTAGAAATCTAGGGAGTTAGGTAACCCAGAGTCATTTTCTTATCTAGCAAAGATCAGCAAAAATAAGAATTGAAATAAATTTTAACTATGAGAAAAAGGGAAACAAAACTTTTGCCTGTGGTTAGTGCTTGCCAAGCAAAATGCTTAGCATGGAGCATACCAATCATGGTGTCTCTGACTTTTGATGGGTTATAATGAGAGCTCAAACCAGTGTGTGAGGATATCCCAACATATGTTCTCATGATCCACAGGTGGATGGCCTGTAATGATGAATGAACAAGCAAAGGAGTTGATCATCATTTTTGACTGGAGCAGTGTTTAGAGGAAGCATAAGAAAGGCAATCATCAATGTCTCCTTCAGGATCAGAGACAACCTTACTGTCCCGAAGACCATTCAAGAAAAGCAATGCCAAGCATAGGTCTGGCTTCTCCCAGAGCCAGTCTTGCATCTTCTGTTCACTGGGGCTAGCTGAAGGTGAAAGGACTAAGCTAAAGAGATCTTGCAATCTAGAGGATTCTTGATCATGACCTTGGATCTTGCCCCCCGCCATGTTGCTATTGATTCTGCCACACAGTGAGCCCATGCGTCCTCTCCAGGGGATTTTCTTTCTAAAGAAAGAGCCTCAAGAGACATCTGAAATGATGGTTAGCATATAGCAGGGTCTTCTCACTTCAAGTCACCACATAGGTGTCACCTACGCTAGGACCACAAGAATCATATCTGAACTAGGATCTGTTTGCTTTTGCAGGTCAAAGTTCTGTTGATTCTCATTTATTGAGGGTCTGAAGACAGCAGTGGTGGCTCCTTATTACAAAAAATACAGCCAGCCTAAGTCCTCTTGATTTATCAGCTTTCTTTCTATAGTGAATAAAAATTTCATGCTCTCAAACAAGAGGTGCATTTGAAAAGAATTGTGTGGAAGGAAACACAAAATTCAGAAGAAGCATAAAAAGGATTTGCTTTGCTGATTCTCTTCATCAAGAAGTTATTGACAAAGACTCAGCAGTGTGCACAAGTTTGAACTAAGAAATTGAAGGAAGATTAATGCCCCCCACTGGTCTAGTCGTCTATTCAACAAGTGTACATGGATTCGTTTTGTAGAAGAGATTGAGGACTGAAAGTATTCCAAATAAGAAAGCTATAAGAGACATAAACAAAAATGGAAGGATAATTCTCATTTGTCAATGGCTGTGTATTAAATCACTTTAGAACTTAAAGTCTTAAAATTAAGCAATTATTTATCATAATATTTGAAAGACTAGGTTCAATGAGGTAGTGCTTGTTCAGGTATCTTACAATATCTCACAAAAGTATCTCCCCCTTCCCTTTTTCTCCCCTCCCCTCCCTTTCCCTTTCTTTTCCTTCCCTTCCCCTCCCCTCTGCTTCCCCTTTCCTTTTCTCTGCTCCTCTCCCTCCCCCTTTCTTCTTTATCTCCCTCCCATTCTTTCTCTCCTATATCTCATTATATATATCATATAAGCCAGGGATGACTTAGCCCAGAACTCATAAGCAGCACAGTTTGTCTCAAACTCATGTTAGTTCCCCCACTTCAGCCTCCTGACTATGGCTTCCTGACTGCTAGGATTGCACTTGTGACCCACTATGCCTGACTTTCAATGGTTTTGCTATTTACACATTGCTAGTTAGTTTCCGGCTCTTGACAAGAATTTCAGTACAGATTCCTAGATAGAACACCTACCTATGGGCAGCTCACATAGCCTGGGCTTTCTTACACGAAGGCAGCTAGGATCCAAGAAAGAGCATCCTAGGGGAGCTGGAGGAATGTTCTACCTGCTTTCAGGTACCAGCCACCAAAGTCCCATATTAATAAAAGAATCATTTCTTCTGTTTCAAGCCCAGAGAATATATGTCCTACCCTTTTATAGGAGAAATGTTAATGTTAGGAATAGTGTGTGGGATGCAGTAACTTGTTGCAATTATTGGAGAAATATAATATGCTACAAGTGAGGTAAATCAAATCTAGCCATTACTGGGCCTTGAATGAAATTTTACTGAGGAATGAATGCTTCAAGACCCGAGGTAATTATGTAGCAATACAAGGAAGCCACTGAGCAAATGGGTGACTACAACAGGGATATAAATGGAGACGGGTGTGAAGAATGAGCTGTTTAATGAGGTCTGGAGTAGTCAAAGAACACTTTGTGGAAGAACTAGGACCTTGAATTGATTTATGAAGTCTGGCTAGGGTCCATTCAGTTATGTTTAACTTATATTAATCTCTACCCCTAGAAAAAATAATAAAACTTATACTTAACATTTCAGTGTTCAGTATATATTCTCTCCCTGGTTTCTTTCTCAAGAATGTGGCAGAAATTATAAATTTAGAATCTCTCTATCTTATTTATAATATCATGGAAATATTTTCCTTAATGATGAACTATTCCTTTCAATATAGTTGAATTACTGCACATAGCATCATGTTGTGTAAATACACTATCATTTATTTTCAACCGTATCGTTGGGAGTTTATGGTGGTTCATGGTTCTTCTGCTACAAAAACACCATGATGAAAAGATCATGACTCTCATCAATGGCTGTTCTCCTAAGATGAATTTGTAAAGTTAGATGGTCAGTTAGATGCTGCCTACATTTTCAGAGCTCTTTATGCATCTTGGCATAGAGGCTTCCAGAGCACGTATGCTAATTGGTTCCTGCTGGGATGAGGGACTCTTGTTTATTTGCATGATTGACAGTATTGATTGTTTCCACAAAAGAAGGGTTCCCATTTGATAGAGCAAAGGAGGGCTTTGCTCTGGTTTGACACAATAATTTGAAAGGTGGTTCTCCCTAAATATTTTTCTTAGATTTGAGTCTCCCCATCCCCCGTGATTTATTACTTTAAACCCATTGTTTATTTTCTTCTATCGATATCTTTTTCTTATCAATTATTAACAGTTTTTAGCAAATTATTGACTTTTTTTAGTGTATATGGCTCCAAAGTCCCTCCCCAATTTGATTTTTTGGAGGGTTTTGTTTGTTTGTTTGGTGTGTTTTGCTTTGTTTATGTTATATTTATAGATGCAGGGAGTTTTTTGCATTTATTAGTCAAATGCATTAATATTTTTAAATTATGCATTTTGTTTTTCTCTTGTGCCTGAGAGGCCTCAGCCATAATGGTAATGTATGACTTTACCTTGTGATTTTTTTGTGTGTGTTTCTACACACATAATGCACACACATATGTACATAAATATAAAGCATTTGATTCTTACATTAAACCTGGACTGGGTCTTAAGGCACACCTTGAATTCAAATCTCATAAAGACTGTTTTCCAAGTATTCGCCTTGATAGCGGGTGAGGATTTAATTTGGTGGATGGCAGGTTTGGCCTGCTGAATGTCAGCTGTACATATGTCTAAATGAGAGGAATTTGGTGAAGACTGAGGGCTCCTTGTATTGGTTGGAGGTGGCAGTGCTCCAGGATGACTCCCTGGCATTCTGGTCACTTGGGAGCCCTGAAGGCCAGGAGAAGGGAGGCACACTTTCAGGTCTGGCAGTGGGTAAATTGTCTTTTCTATTCTTTAGTATCTCTTGAGGGCTCTTTAGGAGTCAGGCAGTCCTGGAGAAGGACCTGATAGATGATTTAATTTTCATCACTGCCTATGAGGGATATACTAAAGTCATTTTTATTTTATAGATGAGGTGGCTGAGGCTGAGTAAGTGGTAGGGCTGGGATTGAGTCCAAATCTGGCTATTTCCAGGGATCTGTTTTCAACCATGATTCATATTCATCTCCTACTATGATTACAGTAATAATTTTAGTATGTTAATCTAAAAACATTGAATAGGTGAGAAGGAAAGGAGGAGATTGGGGTCTGACATTTCTCAGGAACTGGGAGGCTAAGGGATGAAGGTTTGGTCTGAAGTGATGGTTGGGAAACAGGGATGAGATGCTGACGGGAGAGACTTGGGGCATATGTGGCAGAGGGGAAGTCAGTTGAGTCTCACATGTCTTTGTCTTCTGTCTGGCTCAAAAGAGCAGCTGATTCTCTCAGACCTTGCTTTTGGTCTTCATCAGGACAGTACCAGCTGATCCTGGAAAGATCAGATTTCCCAAGGGCCAGGCATTTTAAGAATGAAATTGAGAACAGGACCAATATTCTAGATCCTTGAAGGAAGTCAGCATGATTAAGACCTCTTTGTGAGGGATGAAAATGTGTGGATTCATGGGTACATGTGAATTAAGTCCCAACTATGAGGGGATACATCAAAAGAGAGCCCTTCCCTCACAGAAACTGAGGGTGAATGAAGCAACAACATGTACATACATACACAGAATGGAAAGGAGGCCCAGGCATGAGTTATGGGGAGTTTAGGGTAGAGAGGGTGATCCCTGGTAGGGCGGGATAGGAGATACAGTCATGAAGTCTTTATAAGCAGCTTCTAAGGGCAACACTGGATTTTCTAGCAGGCATAGATAAGAATCCCAGCAGGAGAACTTTACCTCTTGGTTGCAGTTCACAGCCTGCCCTATCCCAGGCCTGCCTGACTTCTTTGCCATTTGACCCTCCTTTCCTCATCCTCTGAGTCAGTTTCCCTTTCAATCAAAACCCTGTCTAGCTGTGCTTACAGTAATTGAGCATGCTCTGTTATTTTCCTTCTTCATGCATCTAAGATGTTCTAAGAAAGAGAACAAAAGCAGACAAGAAATAAACTCCAGCTCGCCCCACAGAACATGCATTTTTATCAAAAGAATTAGAGAGAGGATAAGGCTTTCATTCTCCATCCAGGCATGAATTGAACCTCTATTTCATGGTCCTCTCCAATACCCCATGCCTCACATACCATCTCAAGCCCTTACATTTATAACCCTAATTTGGACCAATGGTACTTGGTAACTGAACAATCAAAAGTGGGCTGAGTTCCATTAAGAACACCCAGAAAAATGTCTGTGAAGAATCTCTCTGCTTTATCAGACAGACACATAGAGAGGAAGAGACCCTAATTGCTTGAGAGCTCCTGGGTTTTAATCCAAGCCCCGTGGATGCCTACTTGCTAACTCCAGGCTGTGTGAACTTGGAGAAGTTCCTGGATTTGTCTAAGTACTTGTTCATTAGCCTGTGAAAGGGGGACAGATAATAATAGTTACCAGTGATGATATGGAAGCTTCCAAGAGGCTGTGTATGAGTGGGATTTATGCAGAATGAGGGCAGCTATCAGTCCTGGCTGGATGCAGTTCAGGATATCTCATTGAGTTTTAATAGTGCAGGAATATTTCCCTTCAGGTTGGAAGTCATTCATTCCCCTCATTTGCTCCATTACTATTCCAGGAGAGTGCCTGGAAAGGGTCTTTCCCGTCTTGTTACAGGATGGCTGGATTCTGATGAATATGCCTTCTGCACTAGCATCTGAAACCCCCTGTCTGAGTTTGGCAAGCGTCTTGGGCTTGAAGACTGCAAATCTGAAATGCTACAAAGTGGCAATTTTTTTATCATCCACCTACACGCAAGCCATAGACCACATGCTAGCTTGACTGGCCTGTTTCCAATCTCAGACTGTGAGCTTCATGAGACGGGCATGGCCCTGCCTAGTGCACGGACTTCTACATTTCCATAGAAATTGGACATAGAACCTGGTGCATGGTTGACATTCATGGAATGTTTATCAAATGGAAGCCCGGCATGGTGGCTTATGCCTGTTATCCCAGCCTTCCAGAGGCTGAGTTAGGAAGATAGCCTGCAAGGTGAGGCCAAACTGAGTGGCAGAGTCATCAGCCTGCACTGATGTGAGACTTTGCCTCAAATACTAAGGTAATAATAATAAGGGTAATCATTTTATTGAATGTATTGTATTATAGTTTATTCCTACCCATGGATTGATGGCAACTGTATTGGATGGACCTCTATTTTTTTTTAACTTACTCAAAATATTCTAAATTAGAATATTTTACTTCAGGTTTATTAACAGAGATTCAAAAGGTTAACCACCTCACCAAAGTCAAAGAAGTAGTTATTTCTCTTCTCCACTCCCACCTGGATTTGCTCTTCAATACCCTGGATCTTGTTTTGACTATACCACTTATTGTCAATAGGACACAGGACAAACCAGACATTTCAAAAGAATCATGCTCTGCTTGCAGTGAGAGAATGCTGGGTTGTCTTTAGAATGTATTAATATTTTCTGGATATTCACAATCCTACAAAAATAAATGACTCATGGTGGTATTGTTTTGATGAAGGCTGAAAATGGCTTATCTATTTTTATCACCGAACCATGGTAACTAATAATATCAGGTGTACTTTGCTGCTCAGAAGAGAGAAATGTTCTGCAGGTCACGTGGGTTGAGGAGTAGCTGTAGTGGGAAGGTGGTGCCCTGGCAGAACCAGGATAGACACTGGCCAGTCACCTCATGCACCTTGTCCCAAAGGTGGATGTTTTAAGTCACATCAACGTTGTCTGCTAGGAGCCCTTTTAACAATTGCCATCAGCTCTGTCTGTTTTATAATTGTTCTCAATTTCTTTTGAGTATAGCTCCTTCTCCAGGTAAACTCATGTTTTTTTCCTCCTGCTGCATTTCTATTGTTTTCTAAAAAGTAATTAACATATATAATATTAGGTTGCATAAGACATTTTCAAAGATAACTTATTTTTCTTAATGCTTCCTCCTTTCTCCCACACTCTCATCTATACCCCAGATACCATTTGTACCAAAGTAGTCCCCCTCTGAAACAGCTCAGATTCTATCTCAACATTCCCAGAAATTAACAAGTTATTATTATAATATGGTACTCAGTCTTTTAGTTTTTGAAAAAAATACGAATGGATATGTAAGTGGTGCATATACATGCTTGCAAGCACTCACATATACATATAAAATAAAGTCATTCTTAAAATATAAATGAATAAATTAATGAATGAGAAAACATGTGGCTTTGGAGGGATATTTAAAATTCACTCAAGTATGTATGAGGGACCAAGGAAGGAAAGAAGGCAGCTGGGGGTATTGCCTGATCATTAGCACATGTGTCTGAGCTTGGGAACCTGAGCTAGACAACTTGATCTCATTGCTCACCAACTGTGAGATGCTGTGTGACCTTTGCTCAGCCTTATCTTTCTTTGTTTTTAAAATGATAGCCATGATGATACTATCTCCATCACTTGCCCATGACTATATAACAAACCATCTCAATACCTAGTGGCAGAAAATGGCTGCCATATTAACTGTTCTTGAGTCTTTGACATGGTTGCCATGTCATACCACACTTTTGTCATCTATCTATGGCTATGTCACAAACCATTTCAATACTCATTCATAGAAAACAACTGCTATTTTGCTATTTTGACTGCTCTTGAGGCTGCCCATGAATGTGTCTGATCTAGGCTGGATGCTGATATCTCATGTGTTTTTTTTTTCTCCAGCCTTGACACATTCTTCTCATGAGGATGACAAAGATTAGGAAGCCAAGAGGAGAAATATACAAGTCCTCTTTGTACACAGGTAGAAACTTGATGGTTAGTTTGCCACTGATGTAACATTGGCAACACACAAAGTAAGGAGGTGAGAAACAGTGCTTTCATTCACCACAGGGCATTTCCACTGACCACGGAACACTTTCACTCACCACGGGGCATTTCCACTGACCACGGAACACTTTCACTCACCATGGGGCATTTCCACTGACCACGGAACAGTTTCACTCATCACAGAGCACCCTCACTCTTGATAGGGACACTCTGACTGGGAACACCCTCGCTCATCATAGGGTACTCTCATTCACCATGGGGTGCTGTCATTTACCAAAGAGCACCTTCTCTCCATAGGATGCTTTCACTCACCATGGGGCACTAGCACTCACTGTGGGGTATCCTTACAAACTACCTTCATTCAACATAGATGCAGTCTAACTTACCATAGGGAAGCCTCACTCGTTATGGGCTGCTCATACTCATTACTCACCATAGGGTACCTTCACTCACTGTGGGGCACTCCTATTCAGTATCCTGTATCCTCAGTCACCATGCTGCACCCTCGTTTACCATAAGGCCACCCCTACTCATTTTGGGGCACCTGAAGGATATGGCTGCTACAAAAGAGATGGAGGAGAAAATTAGTTACAGTTATGCATCCCAACATATCCCTTACTAAAGTATCTGAAACAGGTAAAAATGTATTCCTTGTTAAGTTTGTAGAGGGCATTGATACATTGTGAGGCAGCTGAGTAACAGGGTTAAATAGGTGGCCAGTGGCCTCCTTCATGAAGTAAGAATAATTTTGAAAGGAGGTAACAGAATGTACCAAGCAGACACTGGGTAAGAGGGAACATCTTAGTCCAGGGAGAACTCAGAACGAAGACCCTCATAAAGTCTCATGGAGTGTAGTTTAGGAGCAGGGAGGAGGATAATGTTCTGGATATTATCAATGAGTTGAGATGGAAAAGGATATGCAATGGGTAGCTTTCCATGTAGGACATTGGAAGAGTTTTGTGATTTGGATGACAATGGACTCATTAGGCCTTTATAGTTGAATGCTTTGTCCCCAGCTGGTGAAACTGTTTGGGAAGAATTAGGTGATATGATCTTGTTAAGATAGGTGTGGTCTTGTCACTGGGGTTAGGCTTTGAGGTTTAATAAGTTCAGGGCAGGCCCAGTCTTTTTCTCTGCCTGCAGCTTGTTTATCAGATGTAAGCTCTCAGCTGCTTCTCCAACACCATGCCTGCCTGCCTATTGTCATGCTCTTTGCTATGATGATAATGGAACAACCCTCTGAAACTGTAAGCAATTAAATGCTTCCTTTTATAAGTTGCTTTGGCCATGGTGTTTCATCAAAGGAATAGAACAGTAAAACAAAGGGCTTGTATTTCATTCTAGTGAAAGGGAAAATTGTTGGAAGGTTTCAAACATGCACATGACATGATTTTATACTGAAGGAAAGAAGGATGTTTCAAAGCATCTCTGCGGCCCATGTTAAGAATACCTCCAAGGAGGCAAAGAAGGCTGTGAACAAAGTTCAGAAAGAAGCATATATCAGTTGGACTTGGGAGCTGATTGCAGATGTCCGGAGCATAGAAAATTTGGGTATACTTTCAAGGTAGAGCCAGTAGAATCTACTGGAAGATTATATATAGGTGTCTGATGGAATGAAATATGTCATGAATAGCTTCAAGTTTTCTAGTCCGAGTGACCAAGATGGAAATTTTTTTTTTGGTGAAATGAGATTAGAGAGGGAAGCAAACAGCTGTTGAGTTTTGGACGTGTACATGAAAGGGCTCTTAGATATTCAAGTGAATATTGTCTCATGGGTAGCTGTAGATACATATTTCAAGTTCACAGGTTAAATCCAGTCCATGCTAGAAGGATGCATTTGGGATCCACTGGCCCACATCAGTATTTAAAGTGCATTTTCTGGTCATATCACCAAGGAGATAAGCTTTGGTAGGAAGAGAACCACAGAGGATATTTGATGGGTACGAGGGAAGATGGAAGGTGACCAGTGTTAAATACTGCTGCAAGGTCAAGATGAAGAATAGGAATTGATGGATGGGGACAATAATAGGCAGCTCACCAGGACTCGAGAGCAGTTCTGGTTGTAAAGTCTGTGTGGAAGGTAGGTTAGAGTGGCTGAAGCGAACTAAGGCAAATCTATAATGTGTGGTTAACTCTTTGAGGCAGTCTGTGCAAAAGTGAATACAGAAAAAAAGATTGAAAGAAACAGAAGTAATGTCAAGAAAGTTTCATTTACTATAAGACATAAATCATGGTTATGTACTGATGGAAGAACCCATGAGTGAAAACTGATGATGCAGGGGAGCAGAAGAGAATGATACGGAAGTAATATGGCAGCCAGCAAAGGAAGCAGGAATGATCTTTTTCCGGCTCTTAGTCCTGAGATCCCTTTTCCTAATAGGAATTTTCACTCCATTATCGTTCTCTCTCCTGTGTAGTGATTGCATTGCATCCCACAGTCATTTCAGCCCCACCATTAGCATTAGCGTTTTCTCTGTTGTCATCTATCATCCCTCTACTCAGAAATGATAGCACCAGGAGATTTTTTTTTAATTTCATAAACACGAAACCTTTAGTCATTTCCTTCCTGTGCTTTCCTTTGCTACCCAGAGAAGACCACAACAAAGCAAAATTAGGCTCCCTGATGCTAGTCCATGACATGACACAAGCAAGGTCTATTTTGTGATCCTATTGAGTTACATTAGGATTGACTTTGAAAGAAGGGGTTAAGTACAGTGAATCATGATGCAGATTTTAGTGAGAAGTGGGTCAGAGGAGAGGTGTAATCTCAGAAGCAAGGTGTACCTGGAGAGTGTGTTGGGAGGGATTAGTGTCACTACTGTCTTCAGCTTCCTGCTAGGCTCTTCTTCGTTTTAAACTGGTACTGAATCCCATCTACAACCTTCCTTCTGTTCCCCACTATTAGGATGTGCACTCTGTCCTGGGTCATTTTTTTGACCCTGTTCTGCATGGCTTTGAACTTTCTGAAGCCAAGGATGGTGAGTCTCATATGCTTCAGTGTATCGACACTGATCTATAGCAAAACAGCAGGTAGGTTAGTACTTAATAGTTTCCTGGTCTGGGTCACCTAGGAGCAAAACCAACCAATTGGAAGAGGTTTAAGTTTTCAACTCATCTTCAAGACAATTAGGAGAAGAGCTGAGAGATGTCATATGGAGTGATTCATCCCAACCTTCTACATCAAGGGCATCTTATGGAGGAGGCAGCCTGGCCTTCCTCATCTACTGACAGCTGTCCTCTGTGCTCAACTCAGTTCATACCTGTCAGGCTCCCTGGAAGGTGGTGAAGCTGCAGTGACTGCTCAAGAGCTGCTGTGATCAGACCTCTTTATGACCGTCGATGTTCTTTTAGGTCCCTGTTAATTTCATGTGCTGTGACAGCCCATATCAAGGAATGGGTGATAGTCCATAGTGCCTATCACGTCAGCCCCTATCTCCTAACACTCCATACCTCTTTACAATGTAATCTCTCTGCTGCTGTTTTACTCTTCCAAGTCTGCAGCTGGCTCCAGGATCACACAATTCCCCTGTCTCATTTTGGCTCAGGATTCCGGAGAGGGATGTACCTGACTATGTCATGAAGAACTGGAAACATGCTCAGACACTGGTGAGTCCCCCGATTCCTGATCATTAATTATGTTTATCTTCAGAAAGCATGAGTGAGGGATTCAGTGAGTGCTTACTCCTGGGTCATTGAGATAGAGTTCCTGACTTCCCCATCTGTTGGTTAACGCCCATAGTTCTGTCTCGTGAGACCTTAAACTTTGTTCATCTCTAAAAAATGCACACACCAGAGAGATATCAA
>LOEQ01009355.1:16910-29127 GCA_001685075.1 Bramus lutescens
GAGAGAGAGAGAGAGAGAGAGAGAGAGAAGAGAGCCCCAATTGGAACATCTCCCAAAGAAATGTTTTTGTCATCACTATCCTGAAGAGGGGGAGTTCCCCACACCTGTTGCGCTCCTAGTCTTCAGACCTCCTCACACAGCAACTCCAAAAAGGCCTTCAGACACCAAATGACACTCTCATCAACAAGCTTGCATTGCAAGCCCACATTTTGACAACACATTTCCCAAATTTAGTCCCCTAATCCACTCCCAGAATATATTATGCTTTGCACCCAGCAGATGGATTAAAAGCTAAATCTTCTGCTTGTTAGGAAACCAACCAGAAACCAAAAATACAAACACATACACTCCTATAGGTATGTGTGCCATGCTGGGGGTGGGTAGAAGGACCCCAGAATGTTTACTCCAGGGAGGTGAGAGTCACAATAGGAGTGTGTGGGAGACCAGTGCATCCCTTGTGTTCTGAATAGGGTGCTGGGCAATCTGAAACTTTCTATAAATCTTTCTTGATGTAGGTTTTTATGTGCAGTTGAGTCTGTATGGTATAGTGGTGGCTTAGAATACAGGCCAGTGCACCTGTTGTGGGTTTGCCATCACCTATTGTGGAGATGATCACTTTTAAATGAAGGACATGTCTTAAGAGGACTCAGAGGCCTGAGAAAGGCATGGAGTTGACAACCAACTTTCAGTGCCAGATGTGGGACTGAGTCCTGGCTGCCCTCTCCAGGGGTTCTACTGGGGGCCTTGTGGGTTTTGCACGGTTCCTTTCATTCAGTTTTGGAGTCCTAGGTTTTCACTGTGCCAAGGAACATCTCATTTTCTCTCTGTGTTTAAGTTATTCTGAATTGGTTGCAAATGGAGACTGCTTTGAAGGCAGCCAGGGGGTAATATAAATCAGAGAAGGATCACCAGAGCCACCAGGGGCACTTACAGAGAAAATAAGGGAACAGCCCAGGAGCTGGGGTCATCAGAGGAGGTAGAAATGATCTCAGGAGGTGCCTGAAAAATGCTTGAATCCTTTCCCCACTGTCTTGTTTTCTTCTTATCATTGAGAAATTGCTCTGAATGCAATAAAAACAAGGTGTTCTAATTAAACAGATTTGTTTACATGTTGCGGCATGAAAAACTAATTCAATCTGATATACAGTACATTCTCGCTGTACTTTTTCTTCTTCCCTTTATATAAAAGTGCCCATTTTTAAATAGCATTGTGTTTAAGCATCTTAAAGAGCATCCTTGATTAAAAGGATGTGAGTAATTTCCTACTTCCCACAGCTTTCAAAGCAGGGAGGGAAAGGGAGCAGTTGTGGGCAGGGGCCCTTTTTGCACTTAATTTGGCATTCAGTGCCCCGGTGTGTGATGTGGGGCTAGACTGGAGTTTCAGATGTTTTCCCTTATGGCCAAAGTGCAGAAGCCAAGATTCTGGAAGCGAGTGGTAGTCTGAACCTGGGATGTGAGAGAACAGAGACCATCAGTGCATATCTTCCCAGGAGTAGAGTGGCCCCTGCCCACTATAGCACATTTATGATGAATTTTGTATCATTTCTGATCTTTAATGGTTTACTTGTTGGCTGCTTTTGATCCAGTCTTGTCCATAGCTGGGTGTTATCTTCTTTCTCTGTTTTTTAACAACCCCATGTTATACTAGAGAGACACTGTTGGTCCATAAAGACATTGTTGTAGAGTTTGATGAGGTTAATCATTTGAGAATTCTTCTAACTGCTCTCCATACTAACCCCCATTTTTCCCCATGAGTATTTAATAGACACACTAGACCAAGCCCCAGTGTGTCTCAAACATGAACATGATAGAATTGCTCTGAGGCATTATACCGTTGGTGGACGATGGCCTCCGTTCTAGGTGAATGTTTATGTGGGTTTTGCAAATGGAAGCCTTGAGATCTGAGATATTCAGCAGGGCTGCATTTCCCTTAGCCTCAGCTCTGGAGGAGATCCTGTGCTTTTTTTCTTATCTCCTTCCTGTCTCTTTCCTACCCATCTGCACTTCTACCATCCAGAGGCTTCAAGGAATCCCAATATAAAGTCTTGGGTTAGTGCTGAAGATAAAAACAGGGAACGATGCCCGTGATCCAGGTTTCTTGAGGGAACTGTGGAAGGTTCCTCTGGCTTCTGTAGGATACATCTGCAGAGTGGGATAGTGATTCCCAAAATAAAGAGCAGGCAGACATCAATGCATGGAAGATGCCAAACACATCTTTCCCGTTCCTCTACAACAGCTCATATCTGTGTAGGATCCAGAGAGGGCTTTTCTTCCTAGTAGCCTAGATCTACATAACCATTCATTCAAAGGCTAGGCAGGTACATTTCTTCAAAAACCAATGTTCCAAGCTCTTTTGGGGGGATCCTGAAGTATGTCCCTCATGTCAATCTTGCAAGTGTTATTTTTCTTTTTGTTTTGTTTCTTTTAAATGGTACATTGTTTACATCTTTAAATGGCACATAATCTCGTGGTGCTATTTATTCATTAAAGATGTAAATGCTCATGTTTCTCCATGTCTCCTGCTTGGTCACAGCTTCTTCTTCAGATGAAGGCTGGGTACTCTTGTTCCCTTCGTATCTCACATCTCTTCCATGAAAGGTCTCCAAACAAGTGTCAGAGTATAGACATTAACAATCTTGTGGAGGAGGGGTATTGGCATAGATTCCAATTTGAAGTTCAATTAAAGAATCTAAACCCGACATTTTTCTAGGCCTCTGGGCACCTTGGTCAAAGTATTGCTATTTCTGAACCTAAGAGTCTAAACTTGCCAATCTGGGATGAAAATATAAGTTATTGGAGCTGTAGAGATGTCTCTGAAGTTAAGAGTGCTGGCTGCTCTTGTACATGACCTGAATTCCGAACCTACATCAGACAGTTCACAATCACCTGCAATCCCAGCTCTAGACATACAACAACTTCTTCTAGCCTCTGTGGGCACCTGCACTTGTGTGTGTGGGTACATGCCCCCATACACAGACAAAGACACAGACACAGACACACCACGCCACACATATATACAATGTTCTTTTTAGCCCCCAATTTAACCTTAGGGGTTAAAGAACATTTTTCGTCTCACCAAGTCACACATGAAAGTCCAAACTTACACACAGGGTATTCATCCAGGCTTGGGATCCTGACCACTGGCCCTGTGATTTATTTCATCATACTCAGGGTTGTGTCCAGACAGATGTTTTCCATGTGGGATATGGACTTTTTTGTACCTTGTTGTCTATAATAGGCAATTTTTCAAAAAATATCTACCTATTTATTTATTTATTTATTTATTTATTTTGCAGTATTCTATCTGTGTGTATGCCTGTAGGCCAGAAGAGAGCACCAGACCTCATTACTGATGGTTGTGAGCCACCATGTGGTTGCTAGGAATTGAACTCAGGACCTTTGGAAGAACAGGCAATGCTCTTAACCGCTGAGCCATCTCTCCAGCCCAATAGGCAATTTTCTTATCTGGAGCTTCTTTAGAGCCTTCGGCATAGACAGCTGAGAGAGAGAGCAAGGAAGGTTCTTTTTCTTATAGCTTCTTCCCCAACTGAGCTACCAAGCTAGGGAAAAACTGTCAAGGATATCAGCATTCCCGGTGTGTGTGTTTGCTTGTGTGTGTGTGTGTGTGGGGGGTGATCATGCAATTCATCGTGAGGTCAGAGATTTTGAAAGGAAGCTCAGTAAATGGATTATTTATTCTGCAGTGCAAGGGAGTCAAGTATTTTTTAAATAAGTGCTTCATTTCATTAGTGATAGATTTTGACAAAAATCAAATTCCTCGGCAGCAGTTATAGAGGTATAACATTGTGAAGACTTGTCACTTTTGGTCCACCTTTATGTCATCAGCTTTTTTGGCTGGTAATCTGGCTGGACCAGATGACTCTAAATCTTGACTAGGTCACCAAACAGTGATTTTCTGAACCCGAAACTCACTGTTGGGAGGCTGACCAGTGTCAACCAAAGGCCCAGGGATCTTTCAGACTCTGAGTTCATGACATCTGCCTAGGTACCAAGTAAAACTTAGCACCAGCATAGCTCAGCAATTCAAATTTCATGCACCCAGAGGGCAATAGGAGACTAGAGAAAGGACACCATGTGAGCTTGGAGAGTTGGCATTGCTGTCTAGGACTCACATCATAAAGACAGAAGTCTGAACAAGGCACTCAGGACTCAGCATCACAACAGCCACAAGCAGAACATGGATATGGGTCTTCAGGACATTGAGTTTTCTTTGTTCTCTTTCACCAGTGGCTTAGTACCTGCCTTGTGGATTCTGATTCACTGATGCTGGACAGGATCATAGGAATTGGAAGCTCCTTACAGACTAAATTCCCCTGTTAGAGGCTAGGAAACAGGATGAAGGGACAGGCCTGTTAGGGGCTGTCCAGTTTAAAGAAGGAAAACTGTGTGATGATGCTTGAACTCAGCAGCTGCTGGCAGGATGTGCTTTTGAGTTCAGCATTAGAGCCCAATGAGATGGGTCTAGCTGTCTATGGAGAGAACTACAGGAAACTCAGTGGTATGGGTTTGTTTAGGAGCTTCTGATGGTTAAGAGCCTTGTTTAGGGGGATTGTCTTACATTTATGGTTATGTAGTGACCAGTGTTAGAGTCTACTGAAACTGGACTCAATGGGGCTCATGCCCACACGTAGTCTTTGAAAATACCCACCGTGTTCAAAAGGTCACTAAAATTGCTGATACCTGTGCAGGCGTCTTTCTTTCTTCACACATTTCCGTGGGGGCAGGCCTGTAGTCTCCGTGCACTTGCACTTCTCACAGCGGTGTACTTCATGAAGAGCATACACATTAAGAAATCTCCGTAGATGCTTCTTATGATCATCTAAAGTCACATAGCACCCCTTGCTGATCAAGTGTGAGCTGTAGAATGAGCCGTGGGGATGGCCCTGCAGCAGGTTCACTGTAGGGCCATTTTCGAAGCTCAGTTATCAGCTGTGTACATGAAGACCAAGCAAGAAGGACTTAATGTTTCAATTTTTTAGTTTGTGGGTGGGACACTCGTAATGACTGCTTTGTGGGGCTGCTGATGTTTTAACATAAGTGAGAGAAGATTCTGCACAGTGTCCAGCATAACTAGGTGGCTCTTCCTCCAGTTCTTGTTCCGTGATACTTTAATGTGTGTATGTCTTGTCTTCCCAGCCTCTCTGGAAGCTCCTGGAGATCAAGGGTCACCCTATATGTCTCTCTTTAGATGTGTCATTCCCCTGATAAGCACAAGCTGAAGAATTGAGAAGGAAGGAGAGATAGGGTAACTAAGGACCCTGGGAACAACTTGGACATCTTTATAATTTTCTCTGGGCTCAGCACTTCGTTCAAGGCACTGGAAAGCTGACCTTTGCCTTCTCTGGAAAAAACTAATAAGTTATCCTAGATTCTAAGGGGGACATTATTAATCTAGTTAATAGATTGCACTGTTTTTATGAAGGCTTTAGCCCATTAATTGTTTCCATGCAAATGGATGCTGTTAATTACAAATTAATCTTATCTTTTCGTTAAGGCAGGGCCATCAGGACCTCCACTTGGCAATGCTTGTTGGCAGTTGATATGAATCAATGCTTATACTTGAAAGTAATAAAACTGCATTTCTTTAAAGATAGTTAATAAATCAGATCTTCATTAATGCAGATAGGCCAGACCCCTGACTTGTCTAATTTAATGAGGTTCTAATTCATTACTGTGATTCATGTGTCCCCCTGGGGATGGTGGCCAACAGGGCAGGGCACACAGTAGGCAGTTAATAAATCCTATATTTCCTGGGCTTCCCCACAGTTGGGGGGGGAGTTGCTCAAGTACTCTTCCTCCTCATTCTAAGTGCCATGCAGGTCTTCATTAGCTTTGGTGCCATTCCTCAGGTGGTCACATAGGACCTCAAAGAGGAAATAAAACTTTCTCACAAGCCTCTTGTGTCTGTGGTAGATGTGTGCTAAGGACCTCAGTATCCTCAATCGAGAAATCAAGAGTTGGAACTTTGAAGACCTGTTTGAGTCCATGGCAGTTTGTTAAGTGCGTGCTTGGGCTCAGGGACTGAGGCAGTAGGGTGGGGATGCTTGATCCTCTGGACTCTTGTTTTAAGAGGATGAATGAATAAGTGAATGAGAGATGGGGCTTCAGTTTTTCTTTGGAGCACAGGGTGATCTATGTCTTGGTGGTACCTGGGAATCCTCTTCAAAGCCTGTTTTTCCTCTCAGCAGGTTTTACTTTCTAGAAAAACTAGTTACTCCATAGTGTTAGCCAGAGGCTGAACCTCCACCAACTTCCTGGCTATAGGAGCCCCAGGAGCCTAACTTCGGCTTTCTGTTTTATATTACAAGTACCAACCAGAGGAGGCAGGGGACTAGTTGATCCCTTTTCTATTCCACACACCAGGATAGAGTCTAGAATAGATGCCCACTAAAATGTGGGGAGGCATTTGTGAGCGTGGGGCAGGAGGAAGAGGCAGCATGGCTTCCCTTGAAGGTTTGGGAGTTGGCAGTGTGATGGAGCACTTCCTTCCGTGCTGCCGAATTCATTTCTCTAAAGTTCCTCTGTGCACAGAACCATTTGTTTCCACATTGTTTTTATTAAACAAGAAAGGCGAGCTTTATTACTGCGCAAATGAAAGCAGCCGGCAAAGACAGATACTTCCCAGATTCTTATTAATCTCCAAGAGTTATGGGGCCTCTGAAGTCCCACAGAAATTAACATACTCTCTCAGGCAGTTGTGGGGTGCAGCTCCCCTCCCACGTGGGTGGAAATAAGTGCCCTTCCCTGGCCAGCCCATGCAAGCTCCCTGTCTGTCTCACCCTCCCTCCTCACTGACCCTCTTGGGGCTCATGTGTGCTACCCTCATGCTTCAGTACACAGTCACGAATTTATTTGCACATACATTCTGGGCATTGTCTGGAAATGTGGATTTAGATGTTGTTCAGTTCTCTTCCATATACAATTAAATATGTATGGATTATTTACTATTGTAGTGTGGGAGAGTTTTGACATCTGTGAGATTATATCCTAAGGCCTTTGCGAATCTCAACCCACGGGGAAAAAAAGCCACAGTCATGTATAATTCCCTCTCTCTGTAAACACAGTGTAGTGATCACTCACTCAGTCTACAAATATTTATGCAATACTCTCCATGGGCTGGACACAGGACTCTGTCTTCAGGGAGTCCTGGGTCTTCTAGGGTTGCTGGAAAGACAGGAGAATCTAGATGAGAGAATGATTTTTTAGAGATCTTATCAGTATGGTCCTAAAGGCTGTCCATGGGGCATGCAACTGAAGTATCCTAACTCGTTATGGGATGCTGCAACAGCCTGAGGAAGATGAGAGAGTAGGGAGGGCAGTCACGGATAATGGGTGGCCTCAAGCTATGTTATAAAGCCTTTGAGATAGAAGTAGGAGTGGATATCACGTCTTCAAGTCCCTTGGGAAGATGCATAGTGCCTTCATATGGGATCTTGCCCCTGAAGGTGGATAGGTGCTGGGATGCCAGCTAAGCTCACTCATTGGACTTTGCTCTTCAACATGGAATTGAAAATCAAATTCCAGCAAAATGGTGACTTACTATCATATCATAGGTTTTGGGAGTCACTTGCAAACAAAGACAAAAACCACAGAATCTGTAAATCATAGGATCTCTAGCATGAAATATTAAAAACGAATGAGTTTAGGACACTTTTAATCTAATTTTTTTTCTGTTCAAAAAGCAAAATAGCCCAAATGCACTATTAGCTCTGGTTTATAAGTATGAAAGTAAAAGTGTAAAGATTCTAGATGAAATTTCTGAAGTCATTAGATAATTAGACAGGCCTAAAGTTGAAGGCTTGGTCTTCTGCATCCAGATGTGGCTTTTCCTCCTGGCAATGTTATTCTTTCTGTCACTCAGCCCTGTGTTAGAGGAGAGGATGGTGGCATATGGGAAGAGCTAAGGGAGATTCAAAGTTCTGGACCCAGAGAAGTTAGGCTCATGGAAGGAAGAAGAAAGATGGCTTCCCATGAAGGGAGGTGCAGGAGCTACAGTCACACTGGTTAGTGCTCAAAACAGTGTTTAATGAGGTTCAGGTGTTGGGGTTCATCCCCATGAAATGTGCCTTGATGGGTGCAGGGACCCCAATGTGGAATTTGTAGGTTTATGTCCATATAGTTGTCACTCAACTGGTGGGTTCAAGAATATTTGTTCCCTGACTTCATATTTCCTTCTGACCTCCCAAACCCTTTGGCTCAAGGAAGGCCAGGACCCCTAGTCCATTCTCGTAATATAGCCACTTCTGCCACCTGTACCTTTGCTTGCTTTAGTCCTGGTTCATTTTTAATTTGATAAACTTCACTCCTTATTCCAGAGAGATTCTAGTTTCACTGTCCTGAGAAAGCTCTCTGCCTCCATGTGCTGAAATTCTCCCCCAAGCAGAGGAGTGAATCCCTGAAAAAATTACAGTTTAGGTTGGAGGGTAGGAAACAAAACAAAAATTAGAACAAACCAAATGAAAGCCCAGGAAATCTTGGCTTGAGATTGAGGCAGGAGTTAGAAAGAAATATGAATTATTTCTCAAAACTAGATGTGGGTGTTTCTAGGCAGTTGAAAGGCAAGAAATCACATCAGTTAGAAGTACAGAGGAGTGACTGGTTTCTGTAAGGATGAAATGGAAACCATCTCCAAGCCTCTGAGGATTCTTTAAGGGGCTCCGAAGGATGCTGGAGTTAGAGACTGCTGAGAGTATTAGGGAGCAGGTAAGTCAGAAAGCTCAAGGGCATCTTGAGCAAAAGATGCAAAAGAAGCAGATGGGGGAGGGACGCACCAGGTCTGCTGCTGTTCTATTTGGCCTGGACGTGGTCCTCTTGTGATGCCTCTAGGCCCTCACCTCTATGTTGTGTGGCGAGATCTAGGGAGCCATGATCCCCATATGTGTCTCCAGCACTCCCAATGAAGGGTTGACCTGTGGAAAGATCTTCTCATTACTTTCCAGAACTCTTTGTTTGGTGTTAGAAGGAACTGATGTGTGTATGATGCCTGCGTTCTGCTGAGCTCAGTGAATCTGCATCTGCAATTCTAAGGTCTGGCTAGAGACTTGAAAGCCTCTTTCTCTGGAACTGCCACTGTCTTAGTTTGCTTTTCTGTTGCTGTGATAAACACTAACCAAACCAACTCGGGGAGCAAAGGATTTATTTGGCTTATACATCCTTTTCACAGTCCATCCTTGAGAGAAACCAAGGCAGGAACCCAGATAGGGCAGGAACCTGGAGGCAGGAATTGAAGCAGAGATTGTGCTTCCCATAGCTTGTGGTTCCCATGCAACCCAAGACTACTTGCCCAGGTGAAACAATGTCTCTCCCACGTGAATCATTAATTCAGAAAATGTCCCCACAGACTTGCCTACAGTCTAACCTGATGGAGGTTCCCTCTTCTTAGATGACCCTGACTTGCATGAAGTTGATTAAAAACTAACAAACACAGTTTACCTTGTCATGAGATTTTCAGAGTTGTTGCATTTGGAGGAGCAAAAATTTACAACAGAGTTCTATATCCTGTAAAGAATGACATCATGATATTTCAAGGTAAATGGATAGAACTGAAGATCATTATGTTAAGCAAATAGGCAAAAGTCAAATACTGAATGTTTTCTCTCATGAATAGCGTAGCTTAGATTCACATAGACATATACATGATATACATCATATACACATACACAGATTTATAGGACATGAAGGTAAAAAGGGGAGAAGAAAAGAAAGAATGAAGAGTTCTAAATGGCATGCAGAGAGAAAAAAATACAGGATAACACAAAACAGCATGAAAGCAAACTGGGATTTAGAGAAAACGGGACAGTAAGGAGGGGAGGGCTGTGGAAAACAGTAGGGGAAGGAGGGCATATACAAGAACAAAGTATAGCCATGTGTATACATGCTTACATACAAATGACACAATAAAAACCATTACCTTGTCATGCTAATTTAAAAACTAATAAAACCTCTAAATAATAAAGAAATAAAATTTATTGTAACCAATAAACAATAAAAGAGAGATTGTTGACCAAGAATCACCTTGGAAAGTGCAGATTTGTGTGGATTCATGATGTCTACATATGCATGTCTCAGAGGTCAGAATTCTTACAGTGCCATCTAGGATTCTTACAGGATTCCTATACTTGAACTGATAAGGTTCTAGAGATCCCTGAAAGAGGGGACAGCCAGATTCTGACTTTCTGTGTATCTGCAAATCTTGGTGCTATGAGCGTTGATGGGTCAGCCAGGATGGAGCAGCCAGGAATGACTATCTGATGGTGATATTTACATACACAGTCTGACATTTCCCTCCTCAGCAATTCCATTCTTTTCTATTTGTTTTTATTTAATGTCATAGCACTCCGTGTGCACTTAGATCCCCGAATTCAAGCAACCCACCCATATTAGGGTCTTATTAATCTCAGCTCTGCCATTTCCCCCGGCTCCATTCTCTCCTTTTTCTGTTTTTGCATTCAGATTTCATGTTCTTGGTGCAGCAATGACCCAGCAGATGGATTTCCTAAGAAACACACCAGTCTCAGGGCAGGAAGCAGATGGCATGTGCACAAAGGCTCCTCCCCCTCAGAGAGAGCGAAGGCAGGATGAAGCCTAGCTGAACCTCTAGACTCCCATTCTAGATCTATCTGCTTTTCTCCAACACTCAGAAGAAGATAGAGGACAGAAAAATAAAAAGAATTAAGAGGTTGAGGGGAGGGAAAGCAGAAGAAATGGAGATGGGGGAAATTGGACAGACTGAAGAAATCTGGGAAAATGCATGGAACCTAGAGTAGATTTACATTTAGATCTGAATTCTATTTTTAATAATTTTAAAAATTAAGCAAGTTGCTTTTCTCCCTTTCCTATGGGCATGAAGAATCATATGCCCAATCTGTCCAATGAGATAGTGACATATATTTTGCAGCTGAAATGTCTTCTTCAGGTCCATCATCCACTGCCCTGGCATCTTTGTCTTTGCTGGCATCCGTGTCTGATCAACTTTTCAATTTCTGACCATCCTGTGCATTAATCTGAACCATTTTTCCAGCCTCTGCCAAACTCAGCTGGCCATCAGGAGACAGTTGAAGATTTTTCAGACACACTGGACTCATTTTTTTAAAGGAAGAGAATGGCTCCCTCCTCCCCATTCTGCCCTGGATGTGGATTATTTTAAACACAAGCACAGATGGAACTCTGTTCTTGAAATGATTAGGAGTGATTACATTTCCACAGTTCTTTATTATTCTAATAAGTGGCATTAGACAAAATGACTGTCAATGTTTTCCACTTCTGCCCTGAGTAGGGGTGAGGAAAAGCACCCACTATGTAGGTTTCTGTTATTCCGTTAAAGACAATCACCTATAGTTTGGAAACCTGAGGCTCAGGTCATACAGTTCAAACAATTCTTAAATAGCTCAGAGAGCAAGAAAACCTCTTGGAAAACACTGTTTATTGTACTAGATCACAGTGACTACAGGAAGCCTCAGTGTGCAGGACCAAGTGGTCAGACTGTGAAACTTGCTGAGATCATGCTTCCAAGGGTATTGTGTGTTTGACCAATACATTCAGAAGAGGAAGAAGCAAGACCTTAGTATAGGTGTTGAGAGCTGTGCATAGATAGACCTAGCATCCAACTACTGAAGACCTGTCTCATAGCCCCATGTGGTCCAAGTGTATGTCTACATTTTCCAAGAAGAATATTCTCAAAGACTTAGTATCTTCCAAACGGAAAAAATGCTATCTTAGAGTTTATAGGCCTAGAATACCAACAACTCCTCTATTTACCCACTGAAGTAAAATGAACACTGTAGATCAATAATATATCACATCCTGCTCTATATGACACATAGCACCCCAGTGGATACTTATAGAATCCTAGGAAGGTTGAATAATTTTGTGGTTCAAGTCACATATCTACAATATAATAAAGCTGAGTCTGCAGTATCTGTAGTCCCAAATAAGCTCTCAACTCTTATTTAAAAGAATTATTTATTTTAATTTATGAGCATATGTATTTTGCCTGCATGCACATATATGTGTCCCATGTGCATGCATGCTGCCATGGATGCCCTGGGACTGGAGTCAGAGGACAGTTGTGAGCTGCCATGTAGATGTTAGGAAATGAACCTGAGTCCTCTAGAGGAGTACCCAGTGCTCTTAACCACTGAGCTATTTCTCCAGCCTCAAGTTCTTCTTCTTCTTCTTCCTCTCTCTCTCTCTCTCT
>LOEQ01009355.1:29149-45080 GCA_001685075.1 Bramus lutescens
TCTCTCTCTCTCTCTCTCTCTCTCTCTCTCTCTCTCCCTCCCTCTCCCTCCCTCTCCCCTCTCTCTCATCTTTCCTCTTTGTCTCTATCTTTCTCTCTTAGTCTCTATCTAGCTGTTTCTCTCTCCTTTCTGTCTCTCCTTCTATATTTGTTTCTCCTTTCTCTTCTCTTTGTATTTGTCTCTTCCCTTTCTGTCTGCCTGCATGTCTGGTGTGCTTGTGACACAGACTTGGCATGGTATGCACTTCACATTTGTACAGGAGGAGAAGTTAGAAATGAAACATTGGTGGGGTTTGAAAAAAACCCATCTTTTTCAAAGGACACACCCTCTGCAAATCTATTGCAATTCCCACAAATAGAAACATCCTTAAAATAGAGCATTTCTTCATATGCTATGTTTGTAACCACTTCAGCCCCATCACATTTTTAGAACTTTAGGTAATATTTGCTTTCCATTAGTTGTCTACATTATGAAGTCTCTCAGAAAGCAATCTCCAAGTTTGTCCTTTTTAATGTATCTGATGCCAAGTGTATGATACTAGTGAGAGAAGGAAAGGATGATATGCAGCTGGACTACCTTCAGCTTCTTCTTCATGAGAATTAACTGTTTGCTTAGACAGAGTTGTGAGGAAGTGTTGACAGCACAGAGTCTTGTTGATCAGCATTGTTTATGAACCAGAGACCCACTGCTTAAGAAGTGCTGTCCTTCCTAAGTGTGGTTTGGCTCCCACTCAGCTTGTAGTCTTGGCCATGGACACCATGGTGGAGCTAAAAGTGAGCTTCTTAGCTTCCATTTTTGTATGGTTTTGAATATTGAGGATGAAGTCATTTCTAGGAAACAAATGTTCTTTTTTCTCTTTCATTTGTTATCAGACAATCTATCACTTAAAACTCCGAGAGAAGATGTGTTTTCTCAGCTTTAGTGAGATTGTCTTATGGGAGAAGTTCTGCACAGCACAGGTTCAAGGAAGCCAGTGATATGATTTAGAAGCAATCCACTAGGTCAGAGACACTGCTAAATCAGAGTATGGCAAGGGGGAAGTGGAGAGAGCTGGAGTAGTTAGATATTTTGTCTACAAATCAAGAGTAGTAAACTTTTTTACTTTTAACTTCTGTTGAAATGATGGCCATAAACCAAACACAATGCTAAAAACCAATTAAACAGCCACCCTAAATCAATAAAAAGAGGGCAAATAGAATTTTAAGTAATACTTGCTCTTGTGAATTGTACTTCATGCTTAGGACTCATGTAATACTGATAGTTCTGTAAGCTGGCTTTTCTGATTGGTGACTCAATCAGCCTTTTCCTATAATCTTAGCTGGTTTCAGTTTTGACTGAGCCCTGCCCTTCATGATGTGTCCCCATGATTGTCATTGTCAGCATAATTATCAACACTACCATCACTGTCATCAGCCCCATCATTATCATTAAGATCATCATCACTATTACCACTTTTGTGACCATTACAATCATCATCATCATTGATGTTGATGTTGTCATCATCATCACCACCTGCACAACTGTAACCATCACATCATCATGATCATTATAATGCTTTTTTTATATAGCCATGGGTCCAACTAAGAGGTTCCCCCCCCATTGTCTAAATCCTACTCATCCCTATCATACCCTTTGTTCTTTCATTTAGTCTACCAAAAATAGTTCTCCAGTGATGTGGGATGTCCTTCTGTGTATGTGATGCTTTGAATGGATAATGAATAAAGCTGTTTCAGCCAATGGCTTAGCAGAGTAAAGCCAAGCAGGAAATCTGAACAGAGACAGAGAGAGACAGTAGGCAGAGTTAAGGAGATGGCATGCACCTGCCAAAGGAAAAGGAAACTGGAACTTCACCTGTAGGTCATAGCCTCGTGGTGATGTGCAGATGAATAGAAATGGGTTAATTTAAGATGCAAGAGCTAGCTAGGAATATGCCTGTGCCATTGGCCAAACAGTGTTGTAATTAGTATAATTTTGTGTGATTGTTCTGGTCAGGGTGGCCAGGAAACAGAAAAGCAGTCTCCTTTTACACTCCAACACTTCAATTTCTTATTTTTTTGGTTGTGAGCCTAACATTTATGAGCTAAGCCATCTCTTCGGTCAAACTTCTACTTCTTAAAGAATACTTTACAATGGTCTGTTTCTCTTACTGGCCACTTTTTATACTCAACTTCATAAAATAATTTTTATATTTCCATTGTTCTTTAGTCTTATAGTCCTCTGGCCTCTATGTTCATCAGAAATCACTAGGTGATGTAGGAACAAATTATTTCCAAATGTCAGTGGTTCAATATTATATAACTTTAGTTTTAGTGTGCATAGTATCAGTTTTAGGTCCAGGTAATTTTCCAAAAAACTAGACTACATTTAGGGATGAGGGATATAGACTAAGGAGGCTTCTTCTTTCTGAAATCTATAACCTGGAGCACAGAACATCATAGACCCATGCACAAGAGTTTAATATTGCCTTTTCCTGACTCTTTCAGTATGTGACATGTATTCCTTCTGCTTCATTGTTTAATTGATCTTAAGGTGTGGTGTGTTCAAATGCAGAAGTGGCTAGAGTGTGGCTGGAGGGAGACAGGATTGAGATGTTTAGAATGATGAGATCTTGAGGACAGAAGAATGCATTTTCTGTGAATGAAATGGAAAACCATTGAAGGTTCATGCATAGACAGGCATCATGACCCACACTGAATACCAATTGAAGGAAACAAGATCTGGGAAATCAGCTCAGAGGTAAAAACAAGAATCCAGGAAAGAGATGATGGTGTTCAGAATAGGAGGGCACCAACAAGGAAGATATTTTTGAATAAACAAACATATAAATTTTATATGCATATAAATCCAAAATACCTGTACTTTTTAATATATGTATGCTAATTAATATATTATATATTGTACACATATGCGGTACCTTCATGTGCTGTAAGTATTTATATTTTAATCCAAAGAGAAAAATGTAACTTTATGGTTTGCTAGTATTTGAAGATACACTTTGGGTCCATTTTATGATACTTAACATTTGTCTTTTCAGAGAATTTTTTTCATGTGTTATATTGCAAAACCAAAATGATAAAGATAGAAGGGTTGATATTATTAGCATCCCCTTCCTACATGCTGTCTTTATGGAGACCATCAATGACACAAGCCTACATGCAAAGTTCCTGGATCCTTATGATCCCAGTGCCTGAGAATAGGGATTATATTTGAAGCAGTTTGCAACCCCTTAGGGGCCAAATGACACTTTCACAGGGGTCACATATCAGATATCCTATATATCAGATATTTACATTATATTCCATAACAGTAGCAAAATGACAGTTAGGAAGTAGCGATATAAATAATTTTATGGTTGGGGTCATCACAACATGAGGAACTGTATTAAAGGGTTGCAGTATTAGGGAGGTTGAGAACCACTGGCTTATAGGAATCAGCTTCTCTCTTACCAGCCTCCCTTACAGCACTCACATCATAAGGACTCGGGAAAAAACAACTTAGTCAAGAGAGTCAAATGGTGGTGAGACGGCGTTCTGTGTAATCCCCACTCTCATTGAGTCTAAGCGTCTCTTAATAAAATTCACAGTTGTTTTGGGGAAGGGATATAGGGCTCCAGTCTCTTCAGCCCGCTGAGCCACCACCTGCTCTAGGCAGGGGCTGCACTGTTAATCCCCTGAGCACCATTGCTTACTTCCTAGGCTGCTTTCCCTTCCAGGAAGAAAATAACCACTGGTGTGTGAGCTAAATGGAGTCTCTTTCTAATGCCACCAGCATGTGTGTGAGTAGATGAGCACTTTCCATACATTCTTCTGGAAAAGCTTATTTTAGCTGGCTAGCACCCACTTTTTTCCTGTCCCAGGTGGTCAAAGTGTGGGTCACATCCCTTCACCGGGCTGTACCTCAGTTTAGATATTCATGGTATTGCCCTGTGATGGTGATAGCCATCAGACCAAGTACAGCTACATAGAAGGATACACAATGGTCCCTTAATGTATTATTGAATGAAGAGGCAAGAGACCATCACACCTTGCTGGTATTGTTCTCACTCTGCCTAAATGGGCTTTTCTTGGTTTCCACCCCCCCAAAAAAAACCCACTGCACAAACAATCAGCAATAGGAATTGCTGTGCAACCTGGAGAGTGTTAACTCTTTGATGGATGAACTTGTAGTGAACATTCTCCCAGTTACTGTGTTTGCTAATTCTACCATACTGTTCTATCTGCTATGCTTATTCCTATTCTTTTCTACCCTCAGATATCTAGATTTCTGCCCCAGTATGCTGAACACTATATCCTACATCTTCCAAGTTCCTTTGCAGCCCTCTATCTGTTGGGGGTCAGCCAATGAGAGGCAATATACTGAGTTGGGGGAGGGAGGTCACAGTGTTTCTTCCCTGCTCTCTCTTTCTTTGAACAACAGCCCTGCTTGATAGCATGGTCCCCTTTCAAGGTTCTAGTTCTTAGTTCTGGCAACATCATTTCCCATCTCTACTTGCTTCTGGTATCCTAGGGTGTCAATGTCCCAATGTTAAACTAGCTTCTTGGTATTTTGATATCTCCTGTTGGCTATTTAAACCTGCAGTAATTTTGTCACTAAATTATGTTCAAAACCCATTTTTGGTAGCTTCTATTTCTATGCTCTCCTCTTCTAGTCCTATAATCTGGTTAAGGAACTTTATAGTCACACTCAGAGATAGGCATAAACTATCTGCCAATCAGGACACACCAATGTGGGTGGATTTGAAACAAAGGGAGAAGGTACTGAGCTGCAATGTAAAGGCCCCTTTACTACCTCAGGTAGTCCACAGACTCTCTGGAGATACATGATATCATATCATCAAAATACTGCTTATGGGGCTAGTGAGATGGCTCATCAGGTAAAGATGCTTTTCATCAAGGATGGAGACCTGAATCTGATGGAAGGATCTACCAGACAGAAGGAGAGAACTGACTCTTTCAAACTGTCCTCTGATTTCTATATGTGGTCTATAGCACATATGTGTCCACACACACACACACACATACACACACACACAGAGAGAGAGAGCAAGTGAGAGAGTGAGAGAGAGAGAGAGGAGAGAAACAGACATAGAGACACAAAAATAAGTAAGTAAATAAATAAATGCAATAAATTAAAGAAAAGTATATTCTTATTTATTAAGAATATCATATATGTTAGATGTTAGAGCACATAGTAACTGTATATAGGTACCTCCAATTCTGATTGTCCCTGACAATATTGATATAGTGGCTTTCATCTTACATACAAGTAGCTTGGCAATAAGATATGTCAGATGGTGCTAATCAGGTCCTGTTTGGCTCCAAACCAGATCAGTTCTTTGATCTATGTCACATGGACTCATGAACAACAACAACAACAACAACAACAAAAACCAGACAAGTAATGTATGTGATTCAGGACTTAGATGGGACATGACTCCATTCTGTGTGGTAGAAGGTTAAATTTAGGAAGAGCAATGTAGGATAATACATGTTTCATCAAGGAGGCAATATCTAGCTTGCGTCTTGAAGGAGAGAAATGAAGAAATGTGGAGAAAGGGGAAAGGAGGAATGAGGTCATAAATACTAGTGCTCAATCCAGAGCTAATTACTCCAGCCTCAGGAGGAGGCTGCTCATGCCATGTCCATCTTCCCAGAACCACAGGATTGCCCTGGGTTAGGGTTTCCGGTGTGGCTCTACAGTTTAGCATTCCTAAGGCACAGCCACCTGCACTTAAAAAGGGTTTTTAAAACCCAAGTTATCTCCCATTCATGGAATTGCAGGTCACACAGTCTTCATTGGCCCTCAGCTGGCTGAATCAACAGGGTGTTTAGGACTTTCTCAGGTCTTTTCCTGTAGCAGGTGACCTTGACTCCCTTCTTCCTTCAAGATCTGCTTGATATCTTTGTCCCTGTGATCCCCGGGGATATACTTTCTCTGCTATCTTCTTCTTTCTTTCAAATGACCCTCCTCATCTTTCTATGGTTTCCCTCTGCTCCTCTCCTAATTTGATTCCTAAATTTGGACACATTTTTTTTCTCTATTGACCTCTCCCATCACATGATGTGCTTTGTCCTGCACAGCTTGGTTCTGGAAACTTTACTTGGGTGACTTAGGAATGAGGACATGACACACTGAAGAAATGACAGATACACATACAGAAAAGATAGGCTCCTATGGGCTGTGCATGCACTAATGAAGGGCACTGACTACACAACCCAGAAACTCAGCACATTTATTAGTGGTCAGTGTTTTCTGCACACACTCTCAGCATTCATACTTGGATCAGGAGAAGGCTTTGCTATTTTCCCAGAGCCTTGCTTGGGGAAGCCTTTGCCGTCTCCCTGGATCTGGTGCACTGGGATCCTTGACATTGTGTAAAAAATACACATTAAGTCAGGACTTCATTTGCTCCTTACACATACACTCAGGGCTTCTGATCCCCACAATGATACACTGATTAGATGAGTGGACTCTCTGCTCTAGTTGACTCTGGCTGAGCTTCTGCATCTTGGATTCACCATGTCACACTTAGTTGACTTAACATGCCTTATTGTGTCTGTACATTGGAATAGAGTCTGGCATTAATATAGCACACATTAATGCTTCAGAATCACTACTGACTATCCCACTGTAACACCAAGAAATCTAATAGTTTTCCCTTACTGCTCCTTTTTCTTCACCCCATCATTCAATCCAGTGCCAGGCCTACTGATCTCTTGCCTTTCAGAGCTGGGCATGTTTTGTTTTCTTAACAGTTGCCCCAGTTTAGGGACTCATGAGACATTTGATCCTTTACTGTTCTATGTATTTCCAGCTTTACTGCCTTGATCCAATTTTTACTTTGAAGCCAAAGTAATTTTTCTAAGAAACAAGTATGACCTCACTCGTGCTTAGAATCCTGCTGGGGCTGCTACTGCCTTCAGGAAGGAGCCCAAATGCCCTGGCGTGTAATAGGAGGCCCTTGTAGGTCTGTTTCTTTATCCCTTCCAGGTAGTCCTACCTCCTCCAAGTTTCCCAACATCTATCCCATAACCTAGTCAAATAGCACATTAAATAAAGGCCCCATCCTGCTGGAATCAAATGCCCCATTAATCTGCATATTTGACAAGCACCTCACAAATGCAGTCAGCCAATTTGAACTGCCTCTGATGACTCTTGTGTTCCCCCTCCTTTCCCCTCCCTCCTTCATTTTGGTCTTATATATTGATCAGAACCAGGTTTTATTCCAACATACTTAGGTAACAATAGATATAATTGTCACCCTCCCCAGGGCTGGCCAGGATTTTATGAAATTAGACATATTTGCCTTGATGTTTGGGAGCGAGCATGAAATTCAAATCTGTGTTTTGGCACTCCGTGGGTTGGGCCTTTAATATTCAATGACATAACTTCATTGCAGTTTGACAACACTATATAGAAGTTGTGCTTACCATTGAAAATTAAAGCCCCTGAAAGCGTTGACAACAGCAAAAGTGTGAATGCTTCTCGGCTCCTGAACTGATTGCTATTCCAGTTTGTCTAGAGCTGCTTATTGTGTTTGCAATGCCGTCAGTTCTACTTAGAGACTACTCGAAGTCAATGCCACACAGGTAAGTGCCACAGAAACCCCGGCTTTTCTTCCTCTCCCCACCCCTTCGCTGTTTCCTACAGTTTTTCCTACTGAAGGTTTATCTGCATTCAGTCACAGAGTCGCAGGTTCCCTAAACCTCCGGGCCAGTTATTTCACCTCTCTTGTGGGAGACTGGCTTCAGTAGTTTTTTGTTTTCCTCTTTGCATCATTTCCATTTTCTTTTTTCTCTCACGTAAGTATGAAAGACATTGAACTGCGGTGACTTATTCCACAAATCCCTTGTACTTGTCAATCATGGCTTCCTGTGTGTTTTGTGAAACTGGAGTGTGTGGTGAGAAAGATTTTGTGTCTGAGGAAGGATTACAAGGGGCTGTCCCTTTGAGTTAATTATTTACTATCCGCTCCAGAGTGTGTGTGTGTGTGTGTGTCTGTGTGGTGTGTGTGTGTGTGGTGTGTGTGTGTGTCTGTGTGGTGTGTGTGTGTGTGGTGTATGTGTGTGTGGTGTATGTGTGTGTGTGGTGTGTGTGTGTGGTGTGTGTGTGGTATATGTGTGTGTGTGTGTGTGGTGTGTGTGTGTGTGTGGTGTATGTGTGTGTGTGGTGTGTGTGTGTGTGATGTGTGTGTGTGGTATATGTGTGTGGTGTATGTGTGTGTGTGTTTGTATATGTACATGTGTAGAGGGAACAGCAGAGTCCAAAAGAGGGCATCAGGTTCCATGGAGCTGAAGTTATGGATTACACACTTCCTGACGTGGGTGCTGATGAGAGCCAAATGTGAAGAATGTTCTCTGGAAGAACATCAAGCTTTCTTACCCACTGAGCCTTTATCTCCAGACCCCTGGTTCTAAGAGTCCAGATGATTCTAAGAGCAGGAAGAGCGCACTCTATCAATTATGAATTAAATTTGGGTCCTCTCAACGTTGAAATGATTTAAAAAACCCTCAAGAATAATTAAAACCAATTTGCTTTGCTGGTGTTGGTAGTATCCCTGTCACAGAAGACCGGTTGACAGACAGGTGTGACATGTTCCTGTTTAAGTTTCCTGTCTGGTCTTGTCTTTGAAGATTTTTCCCCCCCAGTTTTAGACAGTGCAGGAGTGTTTATCTGAAAGTATCTTCCTTCCTTAAGCCTTTCAGCTTCAAGCAAGCTAAGACCCTAGGGATGCAGAACTAAGATGCAGATAGGACGACTCAGGATTGTTTGGGGTGTGAGCACAGTGACTCTTGTGGACCAGGAAGGTACTCTCTTCACCAGTCTACTGTGTGGACAGCTGTGTTCATAGCTACATCTGCAGTTCTGGGGAATCCTGCGGTGGTTCAGCCTCTTTCTGCGGATAGTTCCTTCACTCGGGGCTCAGGGCAGCACTGGCTGCTTCTTTGCTCTTGATCCACATCTAGTCCCTGAGAAATGCTTACACACCCCTGTTCTATTCCAGGAGGAAAGCCTAGGCCTGGTAGAGCAGCTCTCAGTGCTCTTCCCTTGAGTCTCTCTGTGGAGTTCTAAGCAGGGTTCAGACTCTGGGTCCTAATGCCCTTCATCTTCCCAGGAGAGAGCCACATGGCAATATTCTGTGTCTTTGAAGTGCAGAAATACATTTCAGATTTGTGCAAGTGGTTCCATTAGGGGAATTCCTCGTTAGCGGTATGAATAGATGGCCCTTTTACACTCTCCCCCAATATTTACTTCAGTGGAGAGATCTAAAAATTGCAAAAACTACTCTATTTCCTTTCCTTTGTAAAGTGTATCTAAAGGACAGGTCTGATAACTAAAGTCTAATGTGTCCCCCTGTGCCTTGTGGCTCATGCTTCTTACTTAAAAGGACCTTATAGTTTACAGGGGTGATTAAATCTAATAAGGAAGAAGTTAAAAAGTAATAAAAGATATATTAGCAGTCAAGTGTCAGCAAGTTTCAATAACATAGACAGTTATCACGATGCTTCAGGTTCGTTTGGGATGATGGTTTTAGATAGTGGGGTGGAGTCTTAAGCCCCTGGGCTCACAGCACTCAGCTTCAGCCTATTGCTTTTCTACTTGAAATTCAAGATTCAAACACTGAGGTGATGAGTCAAGCTTCAAGGATTCTTCTGGCTGGAAATGACTGGCTGAGAAAATGCATCCAGGGTCCAGGGAGCTCCTCCAAGGGGAGCTGAGATGATAAAATACAGCACTTATACTAAGAACCATATGCATGTGAACCTTGTCCCATTAGCCTAACATGTGTCTTGGGCCAATTCTAGAAGACTCCTGAGATACTCACTAATGGGAGAAGAGGTAAACTTGGATCAGCAGCATTTACTTTGCAGGCATCCAATTGATCACCTCTTCATTTAATATATACATATATTCAATATGTAAATACATATACCATGCTTTGTATTATACAAGACTGTGTTCCAGGAGATGTGAGAGATAGTAACATTTCTCAGGTAGCTCTAGAGATGAGAAATACACAGCCAGTATGTGGACTTACTGCATGAGACAGTGAATCACTATATTTGAATGTGGGGAATGAGAATATTTTCTAGGTAAGCAAAATAAAGATGCCTTCCTGCTGCTTTAGTACAAGAATGCTTTATTGGAAGGAGAAAATGGAGCTGAGTCTCCTTCTGAAATTCATTGTCTCACCAAGTGCTTACTTCCTGGTTGTGCCTAACCAGGTCCTGGGGCTCTAAATCCCAACATGTCGATGTGGCTTCTGACTGACCACTCCCAGTACTCCAGCAGTTTAGCGCGTTCAGAATTTTTATGCACTGCTTAGGATTCCTCATGGTACAGAGCAGCTCTTCCTCAACGACTGGTGGGTTTGTTGAATGAGAAATTGAAAGACAGTTTTGAGGGCCATTTTCAAGCAATGTCCCTATAACTTTAAAATTGACTAGGATGTAGTCAAACAGGCCATGTTAGGGAGGACAATATCAAACCAGAAGGGTGGGTCCTGACAAGACATAAACGTCCCTCAAAGATCTTGGCCTTCTGGGTGTTTTTCTTACCTTTTCAGTTATTGGTTTAATTTTCTCCTTTGGTATGAGGATTATGCCATACTCTCTGTCTCTTTCTCAAAGCAAATGACAATCTTTGCTTAAAAACTCCCACAAAGCTGTTATCAGGAGCGACATATACTTGGGTGGGAAAAGAATAAGAGAGAACTTTCAGCTTTTCATATTTCCTATTTTTTATTGCCAGAAGGTTCTGGTTTAAGTGCCTACGTGGTTTCCCTCTCTGGCACTGGAAGTCATTTTCTCTGTTCCTGGGTCTGTTTCACATGGATAATTTCTGGCGAGGCTTTGCTCCCCAAGGAACACTTTCAGAGTCAAACCAGGCTCCTTTTCAGAACTCTGCTAGGCTTCTCCTCACTCTGACCCACTTCACCGGGGCCTGGTGGTCCTTCTATAACTTGGAATAAGTAGGCATAATTTCAGTGTAAATGGAAGATGCTTTCCCTAGTACATCAGCATCACCACTCTCTGTTTAAGTAAATGGTTTAGTATATGAAGTATTGGGAGTACCTGAGCAGTGGAGTGGCTCTCCCTTAGAGTGGAGGAACCCATGCCTCTGAAATTTCACTACCAGGTGACTATTCCAGTGTGTCCACACCAGAGAGCATCAGAACACAGAACCAGTTTTGGCTTCTCGTCCTCCCACCAGTCTGCAAGGTTCCTGAGTTTGCAGACTGAAGCTGCTGTTTAATTTCTAACCTCCCATGGTTCCCAATTTGGGGCTCACCTATGGGGTCCATCCAGTCAATTAGGGCAGGCATTAAAGATCATGGTTTCTTCTTCCATGTATTGTGGGAGGCAGCAGTATGTTCCCAGCAGCCTTCCCTTCCCCATAGGCCTCCTCCAGGATTTCACCAAGAAGCACCTTCCTTGTTATTGCTGTGCAAAACATGTCACATAGGCTTGAGAGCCTATATGGGATAGGCTTTGAAAAAATGGGACATTTAAGGTAGAACTCCAACAGATGGCCAAGGGAAAATGAAGTTAGATATAAAGTCAACAAAGAAAATCATTCTTACTTTGGACATTTTGCCAAGAGTGATTCCAATGGCTCATCACTGTTCCCCTCTGTGGGGTATAAATCATCATCCTAATAACAAGGACAGCTACTATTTATGCAGTAGCACCTCTTGACACAGGAATAATAAAAAGTATTTTATTCATTCTTTGACAAATTCATGAATGTATATAATGCATTTTGATCATATCTACCATATCCTACATACCTTCAACTTCTTTTAGAGCCCTACCACATCCTTTCCTCACCTTATATTTTCTTTGATAAACTCATTGATCATATGTGCCTGGGTATAGGACCATTTGTTAGAGCAAGAGCAACCTACCAGGAGTCACATCCCTGAAGAAAACTAACTACATCAAGAGTAATTTTTATTCTTATTTTGTAGTGAATGACTGAAGACTAAGAGTTCATGATCTTCCTAGGGTGACATGAGCATTTAATGTGAATATGGTATTAAATTCATAGCGATTGCAAAGCTGTTCTGCCCTACAGACACCCTGTCAGCTCATGCTTACTCNCTCTCTCTCTCTCTCTCTCTCTCTCTCTCTCTCTCAGGTTTGACTTGCATAGATGTGAATTTTAAGATAGCATGAGAATATTGATTTGTGGGTATCACCCATTGGTTCCAGAAGAGTCTAGAAGGGACAGCAGGGAGAGTTCTAGGAAATAATCTAACCCACACTCTGAAAAAAACCTGCAAGGTCTGTGCTCTCTCATTCTAGTCCATCTTCTCTCTCCCTCCTGTTCTTGGCAACTGTCCCTTAAGCCCGTCTGTTCTCTGCCTCTAATATATTATGCTGATATTTTATTACCAAACAATTACATGCACTAATTTGAAAAGGAAACGAGCAGGAAATTGCAATTACAAAAGTAAAAGCAACGGTCTTTTATGCATATGAAATACGGTTTGCTGCTGCTACAAAACAGACTTCCCCTCTTCCGTGGCTCTTCACTGCCTTGTCTTTAATAATTGAGCAGAGAGCAGAGTAATAATTAGATTCCTGATAGCAGAGGAGATGCTGGTGGATTTGTGGCATGTGGAGGCTCAGCTTGGAGCACGAGCTGCCACCATGTCTCCACAGGAAGAAGCATTCTTCATGCTGTTTCCGTTGAGCACTGTCCAAAGCATTCTCTGAATCCATGAATCCTATGCAGATTAATTATTTGTTCACAACTAGTGCTTTCTCTCTGCTCTGGAATGCTTTCCCATGCATGGCCTCTAAGCTTGGCCAAGGCTTGCCTTGGTCCCTGGAACATTAGACAATGTGACATACATCACTTGTAACCAACCAGAACCTATCACTGGACCTGCACAGTTTGGCTCTGCTTCTCATGTGTCACTCAGGGTAGTGGATGCTCCTCCGTTCAGGCCCCTAAGTGATCATTCTACACAGCACCACGCAGCTGACTCCTAAGGGATATGTGGAGAGAGAAAGGGAAAAAGGATTGCTGTTTATAGGCACTGATCTTTCGAGCTGTGTTTTAATCACAACCTAACCCAGCCTGCACCTACTGGTAGATCTGTGATTTCATTTGACTCATCATATCCGCAGAATAAAGCAAAAGGTGTCACATGTGGGAGAGAGCAAATGACAGGGAATCTAAGGTGCCTAGGCTATAAGACTTTTCCTTATCATTGCTCACCCAAGCAGCCTGTCTCCCTGAAAATCTGTTCATCTGTGACAAGGCGGTGACAATATCTACCTAGAAAGATGCCTTGAGGACCCAAGTTACTGTATGCCGGAGATCCAGGCACAGCAGAATGCTCATTACAGAATAACCTCAGGAAATAGAGTTCATTTAAATGACATTATTATTTTAAAATTCCTCCTTTGACATTATCTCCATCAAACAGATAAGAGTGCCAAGGGTGACCAAATTTGCTGCAGAGACCCACCCACCTGTGCTACTTTGATGATAACCAGGCACAATGGCTTCCATACCTTGGATCCATAGCCTTCCCACTGGGCTCATAGTGACTGATTTTCATGCTTGGAATAGTCCTGGGCATAGTGGGTGGGGGAAGGTTTCAAGCAGGAAACTACTACTTGTCAAGAAATGCAGAGTCTACTTAATGAGATGAGCTAGGTAGCAGCATTGTTGTTAAAGAAATCTCCTGCTTCTCTAATGTACACTATATTCCAAAGCCCCTACTCTGAGCCTATGAGAATCACCCAAGGAACTTAGCACAATGCATATTCCCCAACCATTCATAATAATTTCTGCTTTAATAGTACCCTGGACAGCTTAGAGGCAGCCAGGCATAACAGATACCAGCAAGTTTCCCCTCTTCTGGGTTCTACAAATTAATGGCACAAGCTTAGACCTGTTTCCTAACCTCTCTGAGCCTTAGTGACTTCATCTGAGAGATGGGGCTAACAGAGATGTTTTCTATAGTGTGATGAGGATTAAACGAGTTGAGACATTCAGGCATTCACGGAGTGCTGCTCATCAGCACTCTGACATAGGAGTTCTTAGAACCCTGACTCTGGAGACACAGACATCTCTAAGGGTTGCTCTGGCTCTGGACAGCCAATTGCTCTGATACTGCATTGGGCACTCTTTTATAGTGCTTCTTCTTCCTCTTTTTTTTTTCCAAGACAGGGTTTCTCTATAGCTTTGGAGTCTATCCTGGAACTAGCCCTTGTAGACCAGGCTTGCCTCGAACTCACAGAGATTCGCCTGCCTCTGCCTCTTGAGTGCTGGGATTAAAGGCATACACCACCACTGTCTGACTTCCAGTCCTTCTTAAACCAGTGGCCTCAACCTTGTGCTGTCAACCTGGGGGTTTCTAATGGCAGAAGTGTTGAGTGTAGTAGACCTATCTGGGGTTGTGCTGACCCATCAATCACAAATGTGTTTCCAACTTCTGCTCATTGCTATAAGGGTTTGCCTCCAGGAAGAGACTTTAATTGTAAACTTCATTTAGGATCATCTCAGGCTGGCAGATAGACAACAGTCAGGGTTGGGTCCCTAGGCAGGGCTGGATTTGTGTTTTACTTACTGCCCCTACCCTGTGCTAAGTGCCTCATTTTGGCCCTCCTTAGTCACTGGATATTAGAGACCCTAAGAGCTATGTTTTCAGTACAAAAGGCTTTCTATCACCTGTTTTAATTTCTTTGAATAAATCGTGTCCTATTTACAAGCTCTAAACATGGTATAGAGTTTGGCTATTTGGAGAAAGCAGAGGCTATTGGGAGGCCTCCCATTCTTAACCTTTCTGTGCTGTTGTAGAGACTTGACTCAGGTCTTTTGGGTTGCCTTCGTTTCCATGTTCGAAGTTGATCTCCACAGGCAGTCTTGTTGGAAGAACCTGCTTTGCCTGCTTCTCTAGTTCTGGAGTCCAGGGGATGGAGGTTCTTCTTGTCACTATCCTATGTAGTTCCCTCTCCATGCCATCCTCCCAGCGTGGGGTACCAAGGTGAGAGAAGGCTGATGGTCTTTTTTGAAGAGAGATGGAATTAAAGCTGAAATGGCCTCCTACACCTTGACTCAGAAGCTGGAAGGATGTGAAGACCGTGAACACCTGTGATCAATCTCCACTTCTCTAGCTGCTTGGGGGTGGTGAGCTTAAACCTCAACTTCATCTTCTTTTTATTTTAGCATCTTCAACTTAGGGGATGCATGAGAATAGCTTTTCTTCGTAGTGCTATCCTGAAAATGAAGATGAAAACAAAGAAACACATTAATATATAAAAAAATGGAAACCACATAGAGCAGGACCTGTCTGGCATTTGATAGCATCTCCACTAACATGAACAATTATGAATCCCTTAGATCAGAATTTGAGGTTAATGGTAAGACAAAGGTTTTTATTGCATTTTGTTTGTTCAATTAGAATTGATTTTAATTATAAAAGGAATTGATGCATGAATTCTTACAAAAATCAAAATGTGACAATGGAAAGTAAATTCTGTCTTGGCTATTCACCTTTCTAAATTCTCTGGAGCGCTTACCAGTTTTTTTTTTTTAGTTTGCTTACACACATTTTTCTAAAGATTTTTAAAGAGTAGATGTATGTTTATATATATGCGTGTTGAAGATAAGTGTATAGGAAAATACATCTCTGCTTATGCATCTAGCTATGAAGTATTTGCGTTATCTTTATTAGTTACTTCTCCCTTTGCTGAAACAAAATACAGGAGCAACTTCGTGAGGAGGGCTTTGTTCTGGATCTGAGTTTGAGGATATAGTCCACCTCATAGGGAAGACATCAGGTCGAAAGGAGTTTTAGCTGTGACAGCAGAAGCAAAAGGTTCACACTGCATCCTCAGTTAGGAAGCAGAGACAAATGAATGCTGGCGCTCCATTTGCTCTGGTTTCTACCCTTAAAATTATTTCTTTT
>LOEQ01009356.1:23752-37767 GCA_001685075.1 Bramus lutescens
TTATTAATTGTTTCTCTCAGTGTCTGTGTTGCTGGGGTTATATTTAGGAAGTGGACTCCTGTGCCAGTGCGTTCAAGTGTACTTCCCACTTTCTCTCAGTTTCTTATAGATATAGCAATCTGTGAAAATTAAAGAATATAGCAGATTAAGTGTGATTAAATTTCTAGTCTAAGAAAGGAAACATTTTATAAGGACAAGTCCCATTATTTTTGTTATACTTAAGTTATTGCATGCAATTACATATTAAATAAATCTTTCCACATATCTGTAATCTCGTAAAATTAATCAGTCTCTTCCTTTGAGGAAGGAGACAGACAGGAAACTTTGAAGTACATGATATATTCTTATTTTTATATATGTTCTGTATCTAGGAAGCCAGGTCTGTTGTGACCTGTGACAGGACAGTTTTTGATAAACAGTGTTGTGGCTTTTAAAACATATGCTCATTCTCCCTATCCTTCTCTCCCTTTTTTCCTTCTCCCCCCCCACTCACACACACACACACACACACACACACACACACAGGTATTCACGCATACACACTCTGCCAGTCAAGATGCCAAAAAATGCCACCATTCTCAAAACTCTTCCTTTATGTTACACCATTCAATAACCCTAGCAGCTAGAAGACATTGGTTTGTCCTTTCATTATAGTTTTCTCCATCATTAGTGCACTGTTAGTCCATTCCATATTCTATAGGTATAAAATTCAATTGTTACAAAATGTCCAAGGCAGAAACAAAAGGTTATTTAGCTCACTGTTTTAGAGATTGAAGAACAGAGTGCTGACATCTTCGAGTTAAGCCCAGCTTTATTAACAACATGGTGGATAGCATCTTAGCTAGAACACAAGAGAAGTAGGGAGCAGAGATGCCATGTTAATCAGGGAGCCAGGTAGATTAGGAGATAGGATCACAGGAGTTAACACATATTATATTTGTCTTTCTGTGACTTAGTTACCTCATTCAGGATGTTTTTTTCTAGTTCCATCCATTTGCCTACAAATTTCAAGATGTCAGTGTTTTTTATTCCATTGTGTACATGTTCTTTATCCCTTCTTCGGTTGAGGGGCATCTAGGTTGTTGCCAGGTTCTGACTATTATAATAATGCTGCTATGAACATAGTTGGTCAAATGTCCTTGTAGTTTGATTGAACATCTTTTCGATATATGCCCCAGAGTGATTGCTGAGTCTTGAAGTAGATTCTCAATTTTCTGAGAAATCACCACACTGATTTCCAGAGTGGCTGTACAGTTTGCATTCCCCCCAGCAATGGAGGAGTGTTCCCCTTACTCCACATCCTCACAAGCATTGGGTATCATTAGTGCTTTTCATCTTAGCCATTTGACAGGCATAAAGTGGTATCTCAGAGTTGTTTTGATTTGTGTTTCTCTTATGGCTAAGGATGTTGAGCAAATCCTTATGTGCCTTTCATTCATTTGAGATTCCTCTGTTGAGAATTCTCTGTTTAGATCTGTACCCCATTTTGTATACAAATATTCATAGATATTTATTTATAATAGCCACTAACTATAATATAGCTACATGCTAAAAAAACAGGATTAATCAAACTAAAAACACATGCAACCCAGAAATAAAAATTGGAATAAAATACTGTGTACATAAACTTGGATGAATCTCAAAAAATTCTTACTGAAAAAGAACCTCTAAATATTATATATACATTATTACTCATTTGATAGCATCCTTGAAAACATGAAGTTATGGAGAACAAGTTAGGTGCTATCAAGCTTCATTGACATATGGATATATGAGTGATGAGTATTTGATTGTTAAAGTATTAATAATAGTTAAGTTGTAGCATCAGGAGCTATTGATGACATAAAACCAAATATGAAGAAAAACAAAAATATTTTCAGATATACTTAGTGTGAAATAATATTTCACTAAGGGACTCTCTGCCCAGGGAATGTTACTGCTTTGTTGAGGCACAAATAATTTAATGCTAAATGAAAAAAATCTGGATTTACAAAAGGAACAAGGAACACCAGAAATAGTTACATATGTAACCCAGGCAAAGTAGCTTAGCTCCTTGAGGCCACAGGTCACTATTTCTTATATTCTGGTAACTTTACATTGCATGGGGTTTAATTTGTTTTTGTATTCATAGTAGCAGAGTACAATTAAAATTTTGTATGGCCAATTTATTTTTTAAATTGTTTTTATTGAGTTATATATTTTTCTCTGCTCCCCTCGCTTTCTCCCCCCTACACACTGCCCCTTCTGCCCTCTCCCCTGATCCCCACACTCCCAATTTACTCAGGAGATCTTCTCTTTTTCTATTTCCCGTGTAGATTAGATCTTTGTATCTCTCTCTTAGGATCCTCTTTGTTGTCTAGGTTCTCTGGAATTGTGAACTGTAGGCTGATTTTTCTTTACTTTATGTCTAAAAACCACTTATGAGTAAGTACATATTTTATTTGTCTTTCTGGACCTGGATTGCCTCACTCAATATGATGTTTTCTAGATGTTTGCCCACAAATTTCAAGATGTCATTTTTTTCTGCTGTGTAGTACTCCATTGTGCAAATGTACCACATGTTCTCTATCCATTCTTTGGTTGAGGGGCATTTAGGTTGTTTCCAGGTTCTGGCTATGAANCAAGATGTCATTTTTTTCTGCTGTGTAGTACTCCATTGTGCAAATGTACCACATGTTCTCTATCCATTCTTTGGTTGAGGGGCATTTAGGTTGTTTCCAGGTTCTGGCTATGAAAAATAATGTTACTATGAACATAGTTGAACACATGTCATTGTGGTATTATTGAGCGTTGTTTGGGTATATACCCAAAAGTAGTATTGCAATTTTTAATTTTAAAACATTTCTAATTGGATTATTTGGTATTTTGATGTCTAGTTTCTTGAATTCTTTTTTTTTAATGAGTTCTTTATATATTTTGGAGATCATCCCTCTGTCAGATATGGAGTTGGTGAAGATATTTTCTCATTCTGTAGGCTACCATTTTGACTTATTGACTGTGTCATTTGTCTTACGGAAACTTATCAGTTTCAGGAAGTCCCATTTATTAATCGGTAGATCTCAGTATCTGTGCTATTGGTGTTTTATTTAGGAAGTGGTCTTCTGTGCCAATGCATTCAAGGCTACTTCCTACTTTCTCTTCTATGAGATTCAGTGTAGCTAGATTTATGTTGAGGTCTTTGATCCATTTGGGTTTGAGCTTTGTGAATGGCGGATAGATATGGATCTGTTCGCATTCTTCTACATGTCAACATCCAGTTATGCCAACACCATTTATTGAAGATGCTTAATTTTTTCCATTGTATAATTTTATCTTCTTTGTCAAAAATTAGGTGTTCATAGCTATGCACATTAATATCAGGGTCTTCAGTTCGATTCGATTGGTCCACCTGTCTGTTTTTGTGCCAATACAATATTTCCTTAGTTTTTTGTTTTCTTTTATTATTATTTTGAAGACATAATTTAATTACATTTTCCCTTTGATTTCCTCTCTCACGACTTTCCAATATGCCCCTTCTGACTCCTTTCAAAATCCATGGCTTCTTTTTTCACTAAGTGCTATTACATGCATATTTCTGACCATTTCTCTGCATCAGCATCTCTCTTTTCCCCTCAAATGATCACTTTTTTAGTTTTATGACTCATCTCTATTCTTATACCCACATTTATACACATACATAAATATTAAAAGCTATAATCTAGATATTAATGACAACAAGTTATATTTGCCTTTCTGAGCCTGGATTGAGTCACTTACTAAAATAATTTCTAAATCCTTCATTTAACTACAAATTTTATAATTTAATTTTTCTTTGCTGCTGCAGAAAATTCTATGGTATAAAACATTTTCATTATCAATTCATCTGTTGATAGACATCTAGGCTAATTTAATTTCGTTGCTGTTGTGAATAGAGAGCAATAAATATTTATGTGTAAGTTTATTTGTGATAAGATGTGGATTCTTTTGTGTATATACCTAGGGTGTGATAGTTGGGTCATATGGTAGTTCTATTTTACATATACTTTTATAAAGCATCATACTGATTTCTAGAATGACTGTACCATACCAGTTGACACACCCAGCTGTGAATAAATGTTTCCCCCCCACATCTTCACTTGCATATGTTGTCATTTCTTTTCTTTAGAAAAAACAATTCAGTCATTAAGCATTTTCAGGAAAAAAAAAGCAAAAAACAATTTTAGTATGTGTGTGTGCATGTTTGTGTGTATGGACATAGATTTGCCACATTCAACACATGAAAGTCTTACTTATCAGTCTTCTCCTTCTTCCTTTCTTGAAATAGCCATCATTGTTTGCTGCTAAGCTGTGTTATTTTACCCACCAAGCCATTATTTATTTTCTTGTTGATATCCATTCTGACTGGAATGAGATTGAATCTCAACATAGTTTTAATTTGCATTTCTCAGATAACTATGGATGTCAAACACTTCTTAATATGTTTATTGTTCATCCTATCCCTCATCTTGAGAACTGTCTGATTATTTCATTAACTCATTTATTGATTGTACTTTGGTGTGTGTGTTGCTGTGTAATTTTTGCAACTTATACTATAGATACTAAACTGTCTGAAGTATCTTTTGAGAACCATTCATTAACCTCTTATTGATTGGTAGTTTGGATTACTGTGTGTGTGTTGTGTGTGTGTGTTTAGTTTTGTAGTTACTGATATATGATGTATTCTAGATATTAACTTCCTGTCTGGAGTGTAACTAGAAAACATTGTCTCCAATTCTGTAAGTTGTTTACTCTTCTGAAAGTTTCTTCTGCAGTGTAGAAATTCCATGCAATCTCATTTGTCAATACTCGTAATGATTTTCTGCTCAGAAAGTTTTTCTGTATGCCTTATTTTAAAGTGTTTTCCCTCTAGTAGTTTCAGTGTTTCAGGTTTTTGATTAAGGTCTTTGATTTACTTTGTGTTTGTTTTGAAAAAGGATCTCTCTACATAGTCCTGGCTGCCCTGGAATTCGTTCTGTAGACCAGACTGGATTTCAGCTCACAAAGATCCACCTGCCTCTGCCTTCCAAGTGCTGGGATTACAGGCTTTTGCCACCATACCTTGTTCTTTGTAATCCATTTTTAATTATTTGTATACAGGATGTGAACTATAACTGTATATTCAGTTTTGCCAGCACCATTTGTTGAATAGGATCTCTTTTTTATACTATGTTTTCAAAACCATTGTTAAATTTTAGGTGCCCTTAGATGTGTTGCTTTATTTCTAGATTTTCTGTACTGTTCCATTAATCCACATGGCTTCTTTTATCACTAGCAGTCTATAATATAGTATGAAGTGTTCTTTCTCCTTAGAATTGCTTTGGTTTTTATGATCTTTTTAAATTTCATATGGGTTCTTTAATTACTTCTTTTAGTTCTATAAGCAGTGTCATTAGATTTCGATGAAAATTTCACGGAATCTATAGACGACTTTTGGTAATACACTATTTTCACAAAATTAATTATGCTAATCCAGGAGCATGGATGGTCTGTCTATTGCCTATTGTCTTCTTCATTTTCTTTTTCTGGATCTTAAATTTTCATTGTATAGATTTTTTTCTCTTGGTTAGATTTATTCCTAGGTACTTTTTTTTGAACTATTATGACTGGTATATTTTTTTCTATATCTCTTTCTTAGGGAGTTCTTATTGGTATACAAGAAAGTTATTGACGTTTTTGTATGATGATTTTGTATTCTGTAGCTTTACTGATAGTGTTTATCAATTATTACAGTTTTCTGATGGACTCTATATGGTCTTTTGAGTATAGAATTATGTCATCTGTAAATTTAGGAAAATTTATCTTCTTCATTTTCTATATTTTATTTTCTTTATGTCTTTCTAATGTCTAAGGGATCTAGCTAAGACTTTGAGTACTATTTTGAATGACTAGAGAGAATGAGCACCTTTATATTATTCCTAATTATAAAGAAAATGCTCTAAATTTCCCCATTTATTATAGTATTGTCAATAAATTTGTTGTATATTTCTGTTTTTACTTGGGGATATGTACCATCTCTTTCTGATTTATTTGTATTTGTGGGGTTGTGAGTGTATTTTTGTATGTGGATGCTTGAATGTCTGCATGTATGTGAATCCAGAAGTCCTTAGGAGCCTGCAACCTTGTTTTTATTGACAGGATCTCTCTTTTTTCCTTGATGTAGTCATAGAGGCTGGGCTGACTAGATCAAAAAGTTCCAGAAAGCTACCCACCTCCACCTCCAAACCCCTAGGATTATAAGAATGCTACCATATTAAGCTTTTGTATAGTGATTCTGGGTATTGAACTCAGGTTCTTATGCTTATGGAGCAAATACTTGACTGACATGAGTTATCTCCTCATATCATATTGCACTCCAAATTTAAATGATTTCTCTCATGAAATCATTCTGAATTTTATCAAATGCTTTTTCTTCACCTATAAAGATTATCATTTCTCTCCATCAATTTATTTATATGGTATATTACATTTATTGATTTTTATAAGTTGAATCGCTGAGATGAAAACAATGTGGTCTTGATGTGTACTTGAAGTCAAATAGCAAGTATTTTACTGAGAATTTTTACATGTACAGCAGGGAAATTGTTTTGTAGGGTTTTTTCATTAAACTATTATAATTATGTTATTTCTGCCTTCTTTTTGCATGTCTTCTTCCTCTCAAATTCATGGTCTTTTTATTTAATTGTTATATATACTAAAGTATATGAATATAACCTGAGTCCATGTAGTGTTGTTTGTATGTATGTGATTTCAGGGCTGGCCACTTGGTATTCAGTAACCTTCTCATCTTTGGGATCATTAATTGTCCCTCTCTCAGCAGCTCTAAGTTGCCTGTAGTTCTTTTTCTAGAGGTGGGGCCCCATAAGATTTTCCCCTTCCACAATGTCATGTGTTGGTGTTGTCATTGTTGAGGTCTTGTGAAGGCAGTGGTATTGTTGCAGTATCCTGGGTAAAACTTTCTTGCCATCTCTAGGAGGCACTGTCACAGCAGATTCTGTGGTCCTCTGGCTCTTACAATCTGCCCACCCCTCTGCTGAATGTTCCCAAAGCCTTAGATACAGAAGTTGAATTGTAGCTGTATCAATTGGGGATTTGTACCCCATGTTTTCTGCTTATGACCAGTTGTGGTTTTCTGTAATGATCTCCATCTGCTGCAGAGAGAAGCTTCTTTTGATGGTTGAGTGTTGCAAGGAGAGGGCCCGCTTGTTCGTCCCGGCTACCCGGCTAGCGTAGCTCTGAAATACCCACACAGAAAGTGTATTGATTAAATCACTGCTTGTCCCATTAGCTCTAGTTTCTTATTGGATAATTCTTACATCATAATTTAACCCATTTCTATTAATGTGTACATCACCATATGGCAGTGGCTTACCAGCAAAGATTCAGCATGTCTTACTGTGGCAGTGGCTCCATGGCAGCTCTTTTACTCCGCCCTTCTTTCTCCCAGCATTCAGTTTCATCTCCCCGCCCACCTAAGTTCTGCCCTATCAATAGGTCCAAAGCACTTTCTTTATTAACCAATAAAAGCAGCACAAAGACAAAAGGACTTCCTACACCAGCTGAGAATTGCACTTATATGTGTGCATATTAGTATAAGTACGTAGAATGCAGTTGGGAATTATGCTTGTTTAGTAAAGTTGTTGTAGTAATTCCTCCTCCCAAAATCTATGACCTCACTAGCCCTGAGTACGTGGGTAGGTTTTAAGTTTTGGACATGATTTCCCTCATTGAGTGACATTTATGTCCAATTAGACAGCAGTTAACTAATGCCAGGATAAAAGAGTGGTACTGCTGATCATTATTGTGTTTCATAGACATCACAGCTGAGCAAGACTATTCGTTGCTTTCCTTTTTGGTAGCTTATATTGATAGCATCCTCTAGTACTACAAAAGCTAATACTCAGGGAGGAGACTTTTAGGTCAGATCATCCAAATTCTCTGTATGAGGTTCATATTGTATATATGATCTAATTTTTCTACTTTATGTTCTGATATTTTATCTTCTACTTGATATTTTTCTACTTGTGAGACTCCCCCAAGTTTTTTTTAACTGTTATTGAGTTTTTTCAATTCATTTCATTTTAACTTGAGTTCTTTTCTATATTTATCTTTATTAAATTGAGTTTTCAAACAGGATGGGAAGAGAGTACATTCAGTGAAGCACAAGTTCTGAGGTGTTTGAGTAATTATGGATCTTTTGTTGTGTTTTTTGAGGCAGGGTTTTTCTGTAGCTTTGGAGACTGTCCTCAAACTGTCTCTTTTAGACCAGGCTGGACTCAAACTCACAGAGATCCTCCTGCCTCCTAAATGCTGGGATTAAAGGTATGCACAACCTCCACACAACAATGGGTCTTGATTGTGAAAATGCACGGAAACACACGTACAATATTCACACAGGCACGAATTCAGATTATATATGTTGAAAACAGAATGAGTTATAGTAAAGCACCAATGTTAACTGCCTGGTTTTGATACAGAACTGGAGTTATATTAAGTATCATAAGAGTTGCTGTTTGACGGGTAGGTAGATCATAGTCCCTGTAGATGCTCTTCCTGTGATGATGATACAACTGTTTTAAATCAAAGTTTTCAGTTAATGGCTCGCATTTGTCTGGATGGTTTAAGTCTAGTTGTGTTTAAGGTAGAATAATTTGGAAAGGCATTTGCCACACCTCATCCCCAGTGTATCATAAGGCCAGAAAACCCAGACAGAATGAAAGATCTACATGGCAGATAAGCTCTCCTACTTTATTAATATCTTTCTGTCATTTTTAAGTACACGTATTTCTTTGCTTTTTGAAAGTATTTTTATGAGAAAATTGCCAATCTTCACTTATATTTAGTGTTAGTGCTTATTCTTAGCTTTGTTTCTTCTGCTAATAACAACAGGGCAGATGACATTAATGTGTACTGCATACTTACAGGAATGGTCCCTAAACTGACCAAATCCAAAAACATTTTTAAGAAAGTAAACTAGTACAACTTTAATATGCTGAATTCTGTCATTACTCACCATCATTGTGGCAACGGTATAATAAGCTGTGAATTAGGAGAATCATGTGGTTGTTTTAACCATCATTTTTCTTTCTACTGAAGAAATGTATTGGAATGTAGAATAAGAAATTTGACCTCATTATATGGGGAATCTAGAATCATTTCAAATTTATTTAAATTGCCCAAGTTATAATTTACAAGTGTAAATGTCTTCAATAGTGCATTTGAAAACATTCATTTTAAGGTACAAAAGAGATAAAAATATATGGGTCCTGCCTTGTAAGTTGCTGATACAGCTGTGGCATACTGGAAATCTTACTGACTTCAAGTACCAGGCTTCAATTTTAATCTCACCTCTGCTGCTTATCATTCATATCATTAAACTTTGTGGTATCTGCCTTTCCTCAAATATTGACTAGATCATGCACTTGCACAAAGTTAATAAGTGTATCATGAGAGTGATAATATTGAAATATAGCCTATTAAAATGGTTGTTAGAAAATGTGGTCAAATTGCAAGTTTCTAAAAGTATTATGAATGATAAGAGAATCACATTGAGCTTTAGAAAGTGAAAAGATAGTGGGGAAGAGTGAATAGTTAGAAACCTTAAAAATTTCAGTACAGCACCATACCATCGTTCTACATTCTTAAAAATATTCTACCAGATGTTTATATATTTTTATTGATTTTTATTGAGCTCTGCATTTTTCTCTGAGCCCCTCCTTGCCTCTCCCCTCCCCTTCAACATCTTGAATTTTGCAGGAAGCTGTTTAAATTTGAATGTTATTTTTTAATGTTAGCACAGTTAATTGATATCTTGTTTGGTAAGATAATAGTTAATTCTTATGTTTAACAAGAGGGTATCATGGCAATAGGGCAGGTGCTGTCTTTTCAGTGTGTTTCATAGTCCTTGTTCATTGTTTGCATTTGTTTTTAAGTCTGTAATTTAATCTTTTCAAAAGTACTTTGGTAGTCTGTAAATTTCCTGAGCATAAGTGCTGCTTTCTGTATTAGAATTGTTTTACAATATTCTAAAAGAAATATAGGACAAATGAAGGCATTCGATGTTTGATTTTCTTTTGAATGATATTAGAACAAAGACTGTTGTGGGCTAAACATGTCTATCAGTGGTAATCTTTCCCCAATAGCAAATCATTCACAGATTCTTGTCACTTTTCAGCTTTTATAATACTTTTTGCTATGTAATTTCAACTTTACATTAATGAAAAATTACTTTAAAGTATTTATTACCTATATACTAAATATTATACTCTATTGCAGTAGGATGAAAAAGACTGATATGATGTAGACCCTCAAGGCTATAAAAGAAAAAGAAAATATATATACACAAAAAACTATAATGCAATACAGTTTACTGCTAAGTGCCATGAGTTCTTTAGGATTTCAGATTATAGAAAACATTTTTAGCAGCTGATCAAGAATGCTTTTGTGGATGCAGGAGCATTTGACTTATTCACGTAGCTTGTAAATTAATATTAACATGGCAGTGTGGTCTAAAAATCTTAAAATAATAGAGCTCCTAGTGCCAAAGATTTTTTATCTTTGTAAATTTCAAAAATCATTCAATTTCAGTAAATGTATCCAGTAAACATTACCCCAGATAATAATTTAAGGAAAATATTTGTACTTTTTTAATAAATGTTTTGTGTATGGTGGGTAATTGATGTTTTTATATTTTTAGGCCATGAATATTGTGGTTCCTTTCATGTTTAAATATGCTGTAGACAGCCTCAACCAGATGTCGGGAAACATGCTGAACCTGAGTGATGCACCAAATACAGTTGCAACCATGGCAACAGCAGTTCTGATTGGCTGTATGTGTGATTCTTTAATCTGTCTACAGGTGTTGACTTTCTTCAAGAAGGTTTCATCATATTTGAGCAGATGACCTTTTCACCACAAATACAACTTAGCATTTTAGATTTTTATTATTTTATGTGAGATTTGTTTTGATCTGTTTTTGAAAATTCTATGATATGCTTTGCAAAACTTCTGTGACAGTAGCATTTCCATGTTTAAAAGAGAATAATATAAAATAAGACATTAAATATATTACTACTACCTTCACTGGGCTTTTTTATAAGTTATCTTTCTAGAAAGGCCAGTTATTTTCTTACTGTTAATATTAAATAGAAGTGGATAATTAATGATATATGAACATTAGTGCTTTGTTAAAATATATTGAGTAACCATGACATACAAATGCAATTAGAAAATAATAGAATATTCTTTCAAATGAACTGGGGAGCTGTGCATTTGAAAGGGCACTTTAAGACTTTAGAGACAGAAACAGGAGCTTGCTAAAAGCACTTGACTCTTCAGGATCTAAGCCTTTTGCATTTGTTATTTGAGAGAATTGAATTAGATATTGTACACTTATCCACAATGAGGCCACCTGGGCTATTCTATATTAAAAGTATTTTAATTGGAATTTTTTTCAGCATCTGAAATCTAGGGTCAAATAACACTGAAAGGGATTTATGATGATGGAAAGGTTAATACTCATTAGAGTAGATGAGTTCTATGCTTTTTTAGTGTAAATATTCTGTTATATGTATTGGATGAAATATTCACCGTATAAAGATTTCGTGTAGCCTTGCCACTTACACTGCTCCAATTCTAATGTTTCTATACCCCCTCCTACTTTTTTTATTTTGTTTTGTTAGATGGTATATCAAGAGCCGGAGCTGCCTTTTTCAATGAAGTTCGAAATGCAGTATTTGGAAAAGTAGCCCAAAATTCAATCCGAAGAATAGCCAAAAATGTATTTCTCCATCTTCACAACTTGGATCTGGGTTTCCATTTGAGCAGACAGACAGGAGCTTTATCTAAGGCCATTGACAGNCTTTTTCAATGAAGTTCGAAATGCAGTATTTGGAAAAGTAGCCCAAAATTCAATCCGAAGAATAGCCAAAAATGTATTTCTCCATCTTCACAACTTGGATCTGGGTTTCCATTTGAGCAGACAGACAGGAGCTTTATCTAAGGCCATTGACAGGGGAACAAGGGGTATTAGTTTTGTCCTCAGTGCTTTAGTGTTTAATCTTCTCCCTATCGTGTTTGAGATGACGCTTGTCAGTAGTGTTCTGGTAAGTAATGCGTTTTTTTTTTCATAGTAACCTTTTATCTTTCAATCTTATTAATAGCAAATAAATAGTTGAAGCTGTTTATGCTCTTGCATACCTTGATGCCAGAAACATATTGCTGTGTTTCATTATTTTGCCACAGGTGTCAAAGGACTTTCCAAATTATGCATTATTTTTTAGACACCTAAATCATTGGTTAGTGCTTCTAATGTTTTTTTCCAAGAATTTTGTATGTCACACATTGGATTGTGTGATCAAAATATTTAGATTTGTTTATCAATCCTAACGCATTATAACATTGTAAACTTTAAATTAATTCCTCTTTAGGCTTACACAGTTTCAGTGTTAGAATTTAATGGTATAATTGTGACAGGTACAATTTGATTTTCCTTCCCTGTTACCTTGAGTAGATTATTTAAGATATTTGATTTTTAATCCATTTTTGATTAATGTAACTTCTCAGCATCATAGTTTTTATAAGTATCCTTTGACTGAAGTTTGCTGTTGTGATGCTATAATGCGACAAGAACAGTAACTACTTTCTTTTTTAAGTTCTGTTTCATTGTATTGTTTTTAAAACAATAATTTTAAAGGAAGGAATATTTCTTATTTATTTGAAGTGCATAATGCTTAAATAATACTTTCAAAGAAAATAATATTCTCTATAAGCTTTCTGTTTTGGCAAGTATTATATTAAAATTTAGACTATAAACTGCTATATGCTTTTACAATTTTGATTCAAAATGTAATTAAACATGGTTCATCATCACATTTTACTAAACTAATTATTTTTCCATTTTTAAAATTTCTATTTTATTCAATTTTATTTTTCATAAGAATGTTGCCAGGATCTCTTAATTTTCCTATTGTAAATGATGAAAGCCAGAGACAATTCAATCACTTTTCACTTCTCTTGACTTCTTTTTCCAGTATTACAAATGTGGTGCCCAGTTTGCATTGGTAACCCTAGGAACACTTGGTGCATATACAGCATTCACAGTTGCGGTTACACGGTGGAGGTATGGTATTTCCCAGAGGCCAGTCAAGGCTGCAGAAATTAGTTATGGTATAGCATATGTTTCAGGCTGTGTAAATCTTTGTCTTACAGAACTAAATTTAGAATTGAAATGAACAAAGCAGATAATGACGCAGGTAACGCTGCTATTGACTCACTGCTGAATTATGAAACTGTGAAGGTAATCTGTCTAAGTGTCTTTTCGGCTGCCTTTCACACTAGGATTTGTTCTGTCATTTAATTTAATAGGCACTGTAAGGATATCAGATTAGGATAAGATGTCTAGGTGTGATGAAATAATACTCCTTCATTTTTCTTTTGTTTAGAAATGTTCTCCTTTTCTCTTCGATTTTTATTTGTAAATATCAGAATTTTACCTTCTGAGTTTATAAATGATTATAAATATATGATTAGCATCTTGATTACAAATGAATATTAGCTATTTAAGTTGACATGCAAGTTCTTGATCCTCTTTTTATTCTTCATAATGCCTAGCATCAGCATCATGCTTTTCCTTAAATTTTTCATTCATTTTTGCATTTATTCACTTAATAATTACTGAATTGCTCTCATATGCAAAGCACTGTACTAAGCACTATGCTATGATGGGAGGAGATGGTAAAAAAGATTACAGTGTCCCCCTTGACTTCTCATAATTCTATAATCTGCTAGAAATGTTAAAGTAAGTATTCAAATGACTACTCAAAAAGGCATGATATGGTGAGGGCAGGTGGAACTATGAATTTAAGGCATCAGGTTAAGACTTTGTGAAAGAAGTGTCACTAGTAGAAGGCATGTTTAAATCAAATCTAGGTTCGAATTTATTAACTAGGACAATGGCACTGAGTTTTGATTCTCCTGCATGGACTGGCCTTGTGGGAGCC